>JAAGKR010012935.1:0-12178 GCA_011419295.1 Clarias macrocephalus
CGTGGGCCCCTTCCTGTGCCTACGCTGTCTTCATTTGAATGCCTTGTATTTAAATGTAAAGCCCCTCTTCATGACAATACTGCTTATTTATTGACCCCCTAAACCAAACTCAGTGTTTATCTCAGAGATCCATGCTTTTCTTACATCTTTCTGTACCACTTCTTCCAACATAATTATAATCTGTGACTTTAATATTCATGTAAACACCCCCTCCTGCTATTTGGCAGCTGAGTATTAGCAACTTTTTTGTGTTTGATCTGGGGGTGTCTGACCACAAGGTTGTTTCAATGGAGCTGTCACTCCCTTGTTCCCCCACAAAAGCAAACGGCAAATATGTTACAGAAATCTGAAAAAGATCAACCCAGACACTCTGAGAAAAAAAAAAAAAAAAAATATATATATATATATATATTTATATATATATATATATATATATATATATATATATATATATAAAAAACAGTGTAAACCATACATTACATCAAATGAAATACTTATATTCCTCACTGTTCTTTTATAAATAAATGAATAAATAAAATAAATAATAATAAGAAGAACAAAAGTCATTGTTACAATTTGGGTGAGGTCAGAGATTAACTTAAAGTGCAAACTCCCTAATAAATCATATTAAATCTTTGGGAGTGGAGAATGAGAGGAAGCTTACTGGCTATCAGTTTGGGAAATACATACATTTCAGATTTTCAGAAATCTGGGTGCAGTGGCCCAACATATTCAATCCATTTGGACCAAATATTTCTGAATATATTCATATGAAGGAGGAGGGAAAATGTAATTTTTTCCATAACATAAATATCAAATATAATATTAAACCACTCCTGCAATGTAGGGGGTTCAGGAAGCAACCAACACCTGTAAGCGCATTTTTTACCTGTAGTTACCAATATATCAAATAAGTGTTTCTTAGATCTTGTCTGGAGGTCAGTAATTCCTAGGAAAAATGTAGGAAAATGCAACGGGAGTGTGATGCTAAATATGCTTTCCATTGCTTTCTGAATATCCTCTTTATAACTGGGCACTCCCAGAATATGTGCCAATGTAAAAAATCTGATAAGGCACTTCCACGTGAACTCATTTAGTGCATTTTGATGAGAATTCACATACATCCAGCCAATCTTCAATTGATATTGAAAAATTACCTTCTTTTTCCCATTTTTTAAAAATATCTTCTGTAGAGTGAGGTTTATATTCCCTTAATCCTTTACATAATTTAGAAATAATACCTTTATTTAAGTTACCTTGGTATGTATCTTTAAATAGTTTCATAATTGGGTCATCAAAGTTTTATTTTTGATATTTTTTTCAAAATGATTGCGCAGCTGGGTTAGGGTTCGATCCCCGGCCAGGCTCGATTCCCGTCTCTGTGTGCATGGAGTTTGCATTTTCTCCCCGTACTTGGTGGGTTTCCTCTGGGTTCTCCGGTTTCCTCCCACAGTCCAAAGACATGTAGGTTAGACTAATTGGCGTTCCCAAATTGTCCATAGTGTGTGAATGAGTGAGTGTATGTGTGTGTGTCTGTGCCCTGCGATGGATTGGCACCCTGTCCAGGGTGAACCCTGCCATGTGCCCTAAGTCTCCTGGGATAGGCTCCAGGCCCCCCGTGACCCTGAATACAGGATTAAGCGGGTATAGATGATGAGTGAGTGAGTGAATGATCTCAGTTAAGATTAAATTTATCTCTAATATTTATTGGTGGTGTATAATTAAAAATCAAAATCTGTGTTTTTTGTATGTTCACTTTATATCTGTTATGGTTGCTGTGCATGGGCTTAAGGAGAGGCATATTTGCAGAGGTGACGTGCTTGTAAGTCTTTTAATTGAGAAACAGAAAACAATGGGAACAGGGAATGAACAGCAGTAAACATAGAACTTAGACAGGAGACAAACCAATATGACAGACTAGGAACTACACACAGAGCTAGAAGATAACATACAGAGCTAGGAAACACATAGAGCTAATGAACAAAGGAACATAGCAAACCACTTAACTCAACAGCAAACAAAATCGAACAGATGCAAGACCAAGACTAACTGAACTCAGGAACATTTATAATGAAACTAATGAGCCACCTCGGTTCAGGTGAGCGCTCCCATCACCTAACCGAGGTGCATTCTGGGACATGGAGTTAAACATAGAAAACTACAAAAGAAAACAAAAGGAAAGGAATCCAAAATGGATTCTGGGTGCCTGGCGCCCTCTAGGGGTGTTCCCTGACAATATCCTGCATAATTGCCAAATTTTTCTAGAAGGTTCATTAATTCAGGGAATTATGCATAATTCATCTGCATTATGATCATCTCCATTAATACTTTAATATTTTCAGTCTGCTTTATCCACTGCGCTAGAGGTTCTATGTAGAATGCAAACAGCAAAGATGAGATCGGACATCCCTGCCACGTTCCAATATAATAGTATCTGAGAGATACCCATTTATTTTTATACGGGCGGATGGTTTACTATATAATGTACGAATACCTTTAACAAAAATTTTGTGCAAACCAAATTTTTCAAAAACTTTATACAGAAAGGGCCAACTTACAGAATCGAAAGCTTTTTCAGCGTCTAAAGTAATTAAAATAGTTTCAAGTTTTTCCTGATGAATATGACTTAATATACGTAGGGATCGCCTAATATCATGAGTTTGTCTTTGAGAAATAAACCAGTCTGATCATTATGTATTAGTTGAGGGAGAATTTTTCTAATCTTTTAGCAAGAATGGTTGTAAATAATTTATAATCAACATTTAGGATTGAAATTGGTCTGTATGAACTGCATTCAAGTTTTCTCTTTTCCCTCTTTTGGGATAACCGAGATCACTGCTTCACTCCATGATGGAGGTATTTCACCCTCCATCAAGGTTGTGTTGCAGGCTTGCAGTAGAGTTGGTAGTAATTCAGATCGAAAAGTCTCATACCATTCTGACGAAAAGCCCGTCAGGGCCAGGAGACTTATTTGCCTTGAGGTTGGAGATGGCATTATTTAGCTCTGCTTCAGTTATCTCCGCTATTAATGTCTGATTTTGTTTCTCAGTTTGTAACACTCGTCTATGATGTTAAACTTTGTTACACTAAATACGGGCTCTTGAATCTCACTTCCGGTATTGCGCAAGAGTAGCGAAACAAGAAAAGACGCGTCTAAAGGGTCAAAGTTGACAGGGAGAGGCAGGAACGGATGGTGAGTGAAACCCCTTTCTGTCCTCCAGCCATACCTTCCTTGAGTGATCTCCAAGATGGCTCCTGTGGCTCTTAAGAAATCGAGCCCTGCTATTATTGGGAAAGCCAGGTGAGAGTCACTCATGACGTAGGTTTGGAGGTTACAAGAATGGTCGTGCCATTGGTATTGGATGGTGCTTTGCATTTTCGTCTGGTCGATCTTCCCATCTGCCATGACGAACTTCTGGGTGAGAACCAGCATCGCCGCTGACATCCGGTTCTCCCAGCTGTCGCCATAGGCTCTACTGCATGAGAGTGTATGTGCTCCCCGTGGCAATCACCGTCTTCACCTCCTTCCAGGAGACGCGAAGGTGCAGTACGGGGCTGGGGGATGGAAAGTCCAGCGAGATGTTTCGAGGTAGGGTGATCTGTAACTCCTTTCCTGTTCTTCTCCTGACTGCGCTGACTTCCCACTTTCTGCCAGTAATCTTTAGCTCCCATGCAGTCCTTCTCCACCATCGACCCCACTTTCACCAGCTGTTCCACAGTGTTCACAGTGCCTCGAAGACAGCCAGCTACTTTGACCTTGACTTGTCCTCCACCTCGGTCAAGTAGTCATCGAGCAAAAACGCATTCAGGAATGCCTGTTTAAAAGATTCCCAATCCTTGACCTTGCCTCTTTCTGCCTTCCACCAGCTCAGAGCAGGTCCTCTTAGCACTGTGCTGAGGGTTCCTATCAGCTCAGCGCTCGGTAGGGGTCTGATCTCCAGGTAGTTTTCACACTGCTCAATGAAGTTAAGCATGTCCGCGGTCTCACAGGCGTCACCGAAGCAGGGAAACTCCAGGCGGATGGGTGGTCGCGCATAAAAGGAGGAAGCACTTGGCGAAGCTGAAGACGTAATCTGAGTAGATGAAGGGGTTGGAACACCAGGAGGAATGTCATAGGTTACGTGACTGCTTTGATCTGGTACCTTTTCCGTAGCTGCAGCGATTGGAGTACTGGATGCATGTAGAGCAGGAGAATGTGATGAAGCAGGGGTGGAGGCCTTTAACCTGTGTATGGTGGGCGTGCTAGTGAGATGCAGCTTCTTCATCTGTCTTTCCCATAGAACATCTCACCTCAAAAAACAGTCAGTTACAGCCCTTTCCAGTTTCTCTATGGCCTCCTGGCAGTAGCGCTCCAGCTCTGCTAAGCCAGCGTCTACTGACTGACGAAAACTGGTTTCCCTGTTAATCGTGCTGTTAACCGATTCTCTAAAATTCTGCTCCAACGTGCCCATTTTTTCAGAAAGAGCTAATAGATCCCCTTTACATTGATTAACTTCAGTCTGTAGTGTTTGTACCATATCCATATTAGACATATGACCCACAACAATATCATCATCATTACCATCATCATCATGCCTATCAGATATATACAGTGAACTAATCAATGACGTTATCTCAGCAGTAGGGTTACGGTGAGTCACAAATGCATCTATAGCAACATCATCATCATCCCGTACATTGCTAACAACAGAGTCGGCCTTCACGGCACCACTAGTATTAGCATTATTTTTATAGTGATAATTAACGACTGTAGCGTCCATCGTGCTCAGCAACGCCGCACAACACCGGAAAATACCACAGATTCCCCGTACGTACGGGCCACCAATATGTAACACTCGTCTATGGTGTTAAACTTTGTTACACTATATACGGGCTCTTGAATCTCACTTCCGGTATTGCGCAAGCGTAGCGGAACAAGAAAACTCGCGACACCATAGTTCAAAACAATCCAAAAGTGTATTAAGTGTATAAACAAACCAACAAACAAGGGGCACCAAAAAGAAAACAATATATACAAAATATATTTAAGTATTAATTATGAATGTGTGCGAGTGTGAGCGAATGAATGAGATAAATGTCCACAGTCCGGATTATGGCAAGCATGTGTGTGTGTGTGTGTGTGTTGAGAGCGATGTGTCGGTCTCACCGGCAGTATTGATAACGATCCGGGAGCACGGCAACGGAGCAAGAGGGTAGTAAAAAGTCCGGTAAGGATTAGTCCAGAAAACGGTAAATCCACGTTAACTCGGTCTCCACTCTCTCTTATTAACACAGCGCTGTTTTCTCCTCATCTCTCTCCCCCGTCGCTTCTTCACGGCAGCGCTTTAAAAGGTGGCGCCGGTGACCTCCTACGTCACCGCCAACCTCTCGCTACCCGTCTGCGAATTCTCGCGAGAGTTCCCTCTCAGACCACAACCTCGGGAGTGGAGTAAAATAAACCCAAAAGGACATCTGTATGGGGCACAGCTGTCATTCCTTTAGCAGCTGAATCATCTGTTTTCCCCCTATAAAAAGCCCTTTATGTGGCTGCGCTACAAGTTACAGCTGGTAAGTTAAGAGAGTTAAGGAATTGTTCTACTGGTTGACCATCCTTTAAGTGTGGCTGTGTGTACAATAATTTGTAGTAATTCTTAAATGTTTTTTGTATTTCACTTTGTTTATATTGTATGGTTTAAATCCTATAGATAGATAGAGTTCAAATCCCTTATTTTATACGTTGTACTCTCAGTCTGTTGTTTTTGCCGCCTCCTTACTAAAAGCTTAGCTGATTTAGAACCTGATTCATAATATTTCTATTTTGTACATTTAAGCTGTCTTTCAATTTCTTGTATATATATTAAATTTATCTCATTTCTAATTTTCTTTATTTTAATAATTAGGTTAGATTTTTGTTCCTTTTTTGTGTTGAGCTTCAAGCTCTTTTAACTCTTTATTGAGATTTGTTTTAATTGTTTTAGCCTCTTTTCATGGGCACAATAAGATGTTCCATACTATAGCTTCTCCATTATCATTGTCCTTTAGAAATAATTTTATATCTTCCCTAATTTGCGTCTGAAATTGAGGATTGTTTAGAATACTTGTATTTCTGGGTTATATCTATAATATTTATAGTGCAAGAAAGGGGTGCATGATCGGATAGAGAAATGGGTCCAATATCACAGCTTTGTATTCTATGTCGATCTCTCTTTAAAACAAAAGTCTATCCTTGAGTAAACATCATGGGGATTTGAGTAAAATGTATAATCACGGCCTGTTGGATAGAAATCTCTCCAAAGACCCAGAATGCCCAGCTCAGTCATTAGGATGTTAATTTTCCTATGTACTGGTGTGAACGTTGAGTGTTTTGATGTATCTAATTTTGGGTTAAGGTGAGTGTTCCAGTCACCACCACAAATGACAATTCCTTTGGCTTCTCTCATCAAATCAAACAATTTCCTATAGAAAGCAAAATCACTTCCTGGGGGGCATAAATATTACAAACTATTATATATCTCCCTTCTTTGTCTGAAATTTCTGAGAGATGTTCAAATGGTATTTTTTGTGATATTAAAATTGCTACCCCCCTTCTATGGCCTGTCTTTTATTTATGTCTATATTATTAGATGCATAATAAACCTTGGAGAATCCCATTCTCTTTAACTTTTCATGTTCTACTGATGTGAGATGCGTCTCTTGTAGGCACACAATCGCTGCATTTTCCCTTTTCATTTTTAACAGTACTTGACGTCTTTTAGCAGGGTTCAATATCCCATTAACATTAAATGTGGTAACTTTAAGGGTGTTCTTTTTCATAATATTCGTTGTCTGTTAATAAGTTTAACTCCGCTAATTGTCTCTATTAATAAACAAAATATACGTTAACAGCGCCTCTCCCAAAACACAATCATTTAACATATACCAAAGAACAATTTCGCACACCACAGTAACAAACGGGAACAGTTGTTTCCGCTGTAGAGGCTCGTTTCGAAAAGCCTCCATAAGGGAAAGTCCCACATCGTACAGAAAGTGGGGCCCTACAAGATGGCCAAACAGTCCAAATAAAATGATAAATAACTCAACGAAAATAAATTCGCCAATTAACAAGACCCGACCTTTTTGACTATTTACAAAATTAAATTGTAGGTTTTACACAACTAAATGAGCAGTGAAAATATAGTGTATTGCTATAAAAATCCTTTGGGACTTATCTGCCTTCCTGAGACAAGCGTAAAGCCTTTTTATTCGATCATTTCCTAAACTTCTGGAGTTTTTCTTTGTATTGAGAGCGGGGAGTTTTCCAAGGTTGTGTGCAGCCGCCCGTCTCCCCGGCGTGCTGATCTCCACCCCGGTCTCGTCTCCTCACCACCTGCCAGGTAGACAGTTGCGCGGTTTCTTCTTGTTCTGTAGTTCACGAGGATTCACAGAAACAGTGAATCCTCGTGAAACCATGTCTCTCGTTGCCTCCGCCGCGTCCTGGTAGAGCCGAGTGCCGTCATCGTAAAAGACTCGCAGCCGTGCCAGGTACGGGGTCTGGAACTTTATTAGTTTCTCCTTTAACACGTTCTTGTCTTCGGCGTACTCCCCTCACTTTTTGAGCACTTCAGGGGGGAAATCGTGGTCAACAAAGTGTCATGTCACGCCAAGCCACAGCCTCGTCATGACCACCTGAGCACTCCTTTCATCTCACTATCTCACCCCGCTCCCCACACCTGTTGTCTATCACTGACGTAATTCCCAATCCTATTTAAGCCACGCTCTGACTCCGTCATGTCGCCAGTTTATTGTGCGCCCTACCAACCTCAATTCACCAGCGTCTTCTTCTGTCTCTGTCTGCCTAGTTTTGACCTCGCTTTGTTTTTTCTGACCACGTCTCTGCCTTTCGATTTGGATTATTGTTATTTGGATGTTTCCCGTTGCCAACTGCTTACCTGCTCTCCCGACCACGATTTTGGGTTACGGACCCTTCTCTCGTCACTCCGGCTTCGACCTCTGCCTGCTCTCCGACCACGATTAATCCTCGCTCCCCGCCGAGCTCACGCTGTCATTCATACGCCGGCTCTGCATGCTCCGGCTTCACTCCACGCCTCAGGCTTCTCCCGCCGGCACACGGCTCAGGTTACACGCCGGCTCGGCACACTTCCGCATTCTCCAGAGGAGCGTCAGACCCATCACCCCGCGCCTCGGCGCGCTCTTACCGGTGCTACCTGCTTCTGCATTACAGCAAAACTTTCCCTGCTCAACGTGGAATTCACAATACAGCTTCAAAGCACCACAAAGTGAATCACAAGCACTCTTTAGCGTCACGTCAATCGGCATACACCCCAAACCTCCACACTTGGATCCACAACGCCCTCTACTGAGCCTGACACAAAGAAACGAGCATCGTTGCAGAACACTTCTTTCTTCTGCCAAGCTCTTCTTCCTTTATCCAATAACTGCCGAATTCTACCACTGTTGACCGTGGCTTTGCATGCAGATTGTTCGGTTTCGGTAGTAATGCACAGTGTGTTCGCTCAATCCCAAGGTCACAGTCCCGAGGAAAGTATAAAGCACTTTTCAGCATGTTGTCAAGAAAGTCAATCATATCTGTGCCCTTTTTTTCTTCGGGTATACCATAAATCCTTAAATTGTCTCTATGAGCACGTCCCTCCTGATCTATTAATCTTGCTTCCAGGTTAGCTTGGCGTTATGTTAGCCGCTTGATTAGCATTGAGGTTTCTCCTCGATTCTTTTCTCTGCTTCTTCCAGTCTGTCGTTTGTTCTTTTCAGTTCTTGTTTAATGTCAGAAAGCTGGACCTTATGGTCATTTCTGAATTCTCAAAGTTCTTTAAGAATGCACCGCAGACTGACTTCAGGACTTCGTCGCGAGGAGCTAATGTAGGAGAATTGTTTGTGCTACCTTGCCCATCTTCAGGTTCATTTTCTAACGCATTCATCGTTGTCCTACTTCTAGTAGTAACCCCTTTCTCCATTGTTGCATTAAAAACTCACAAGATGTCACAAAATCGAATTTACTGTTTTTTTTTTTACAAAACCGTTGAGGTGCTCGAAAATTAGGCTGTCATTCTCTCGGTGGCGTTGGGCTTCCTCCATGCATTGTGGTTTTTAAGTGCACAATGCACAGGGATGTCAAACATGTTCATGTATATTGTAACTGGTTTGGTAACTGGCGGCAACAACAAACACGGACACGAGGCGAGGTTTTACGATATCCTAAATAATAGCAATATTATCTTATGATATCAGTGCAATGACAACTGTACAATATTATATTACCTAGTGCAATTTGATTTGATTTGGAAGGGTAAATAGTTTGTTGCATTGCTTTTTTCACCCTTCCTTTGTATTTATACACTATACTGTGTATGAAATTTTTTTTTATTTTGGATTATGTCTATTTTTCTCTTTTTGTCTTTATACACGAAACTGTCACTACTTTATTTGCACAGTGTTCTTTGCTGCTGTAATGTTGAAATTTCTCCACTGTGGGATGAATAAAGGTATATCTTATCTTATCTTATCTTATCTTATACATATAACGTTCTGCTTCTCACGTTCAGCCTCCTGGTATACATGTGAATTGATTAAGATGAAGTCAGCTGGGCATGATCTTGAGCCTCAGGACTCACTGTTCACAAGCAAGTTTACAGAGAACATCAGAAGGCCTATGCAAGAGCGTTGAGATCTGCAAGATCACAGTTTTACTCAAATATCGTTAACAATAACCAATAATCGCCTCCTGAAACCGCAATTTAAATCTCATTGGGAAGCTACAGAGGAGAGATGCAATAACATCATTACTTACTTAAAAAAGTGGATACCATCTGCTCGTCTCTATCCAGTTCCTCTGCACTGCCTGTCTTGATGGATGACCCACAGCCAGGGATTTTGCAACCTTTTACTGTTTTTCTGAAGTTTCTCAGCAAGATGTTGAGGTCATTAGTAAGATGAAACCATGAAATTGTGCTCTGGACCCATTTCTGGTAGTTATGGTTAAATCCAATCTCTGTTCTATAAGACCCAGGATTATAAATCACTCACTCCAGTCTTAAATATTTCCCCCTTTCACTGAAAAGTTGGTCTGTCATCAGACCACTTCTTTAAAAATCCACCTTAGATCTAGAAGTGCTTGCAAACTACAGGCCTATTTCTAACCTACCTTTCCTTTAAAAAGTTCTGGAAAAAGTCATGCTGCACAGCTTAAGTCTCATCTAAAACAAAATGATTTGTTTGAGAAATTCCAGTCTGGTTTCCGCCCCTGCCACAGCGTGGAAACAGCTCTGGTTAGAGTCACGAATGACCTGCTGATGTCGGCTGATGTGATACTGTAGGTCTCTCAGACTCTGTTTACAAATGGTTCTCATCTTATCTTGCTGGAAGAACAGAACATGTTGCCCTGGGAGACACTAAATCCGCTACACACAATATTAACTGTGGTGTTCCTCAGGGCTCAGTGCTCTGCCCCATTTTGTTTATATTGTATATGCTTCCTCTGGGTTGTGACATCAGCCGTCACAAAATTTTATTTCATTGCTATGCTGATTTTACCTCAGTTTTACCTCAGGAAAAAATCAACCTCCTCATCTACTCCGCCATCATCTACTTTGACCATCTGTTTGGAGGAGATAAAGTCCTGGATGAAGCAAAATTTCCTGCAGCTGAACAGCTCTAAGACTGAAGCTATTTTAGTAGGCACCCCACACCAGGTTAGGACAACTAACATCACTAGTATCATCTTTTCTGGTTAGGATATCCCGTTGTCAACATCTGTTATTGATCTCTGAGTTAAAATGGACTCTCATTTGACATATGAGTCTCATATCAAACATCTGTGTAAGACATCTTTCTCTCACCTCAGGAACATTGCTAAACTCAGAACTTATATAAGAACTTATTACTTCACATACAGTACATCTATACGCAACCTCCGCTCTGTCTCAGTACATCTTCTGAAACCTCAAGCTTCATACTATGGGAGATCAGGCTTTTTGCTCAGCCACACCTAGACTATGGAATGCGCTTCCAGAGTATGTGAGAATGCCACAGACTGTTGGTGATTTTAAATCTGGTCTTAAAACTCATCTTTTTATCAGAGCTTTTGGGTTGAAATAATGTTTAGCACTTTCAGATTTGCTTCAAATATAAAGTGCACTATAAATAAAATATATTATTATTATAACATTCGAAAATGCAGACAAATCATGGAAGTAGCTCACGTGTATTGTACAAATAATAAACATTGCACCAGATACCAATATTTACAATCATATACCTTAGATAATGTTGCTCTAATTAAAAGGAAAATGATTAGAGATAAGAAACTCACTCCCAGGTATAATGACCACACATGCACTTTAAAACAGACTGCTTGAAAATTACAACGTAAATGGCGTCAAACTACACTACTCACTATACGTTAGGGATATTGTGAGAGACTCAGTGGATGTCATACATACGGTGTTTGTTTCACTTCAGACATTTTCGGGATAGGGAGCCGAGTGTATTGGGGTGATAGACGCCTCATTTTGTGTTTTCCATGTAATGGTCTCATTGTGTACAGGTGTGACTTATATTGAGACCGATACCAAAAGACAACCCTTTTCAATGTGGCATCAATTTCAACATTCTATGGGTATAAAAAGCTGGTATTGTCAGTAAGTCGGTGGTCGGTCGGTGGCAGGCCGTCAGATGTTGCTTGTGAACTTGGTGCGTCTCAAAGTGTCATCAGCAGACTTGCATCAAGACACAGAACTACTGGCAGAGTTCATGACAGACCCAGGAGTGGAGCCCCACGAGTGACAGACCGCAGCAATGACCAGTACCTAAGGACCTCTGCACTCAGACATCGTTATGCAACTGTCACACATCTGCAGGCCCGTTTACCAGATGTGTGGGGTACGAGGGTTTCCAGACAAACCACTAGTGGTATAGTGGTACATGCTGGAGCTAATGATATACGCCTTCGTCAGTCAGAGGTTAGCAAGAGTAACTTTACAGAGGTGTTTAAAATAGCGAAGGCGATGTCCGAAGAAGTAGTTTGCTCTGGTCCCATCCCAATGAAACGTGGCGACATAGCTTACAGCAGGTTATGGTCGCTGAACCGCTGGATGTCCAGGTGGTGCTCCGAAAACAACGTGGGCTTCATAGATAATTGGAAGACCTTTGAGGGCAAAACTGGCCTGTTAGGGCGGGACGGTGT
>JAAGKR010012936.1:0-15184 GCA_011419295.1 Clarias macrocephalus
GTGTGTGTGTGTGTGTGTGTGTGTGTGTGTGTGTGTGTGTGTGTGTGTGAGTAAGTGAGATCAGACCCCCTGCTGTTGTGTTCTTGCCAGGACACATCTGGCTATGTGCAAGTCGCAAGCTCTGTCGTTCTGATTACAGCATGGCCGCCTGGACACACACACACACACACACACACACACACACACACACACACACACACTAAATTATTCACCACATTCACGTTCAAATGATGCTGATCAAGTATCTACAGTAGCATTACAGATCTCTCTCTCTCTCTCTATCTGTGTGTCGTTTTCTTTATTTTCCCCCTCCGTCTCATTTCCTTTTTCTGTTTTGTCTCCCTCGTGCTTCCTCTCCCTTTCTGTCCCCAAATGACATTGTCTTTATTTCTTCCTCTGTCTACCTCTCTGTGTCTCTGTTTTGCGTTTTTGTCTTTCCATGTCTCTCTCTCTTTCTCTCTCTTCCATGCACACAGCTTCTGTATATTAAGTTACTTTATGATATTAGTTACTTTCCAGTTGGCGTTTAATTAACTGGATGCCGTGCAGTATATATTTATATATATATATATATATATATATATATATATATTCTGATCAATAAAGTTCATTTAAGAAGCTTCTACAGTAAACAGTGCATCAGTGTATCACCGTATCAGTGCAGTGTGTGTGAGCGCACGTGATAGAGAGAGGTAATGTAACTCTGTAATGCTGTTTTGTCTCCTCTTAGAGAATGAAGGAAACTTATTATGTTGCTTAGTTCCACTGCAGCCAAACACCACATACCTCTCTATTCATTATTCTATTCCTTTCGATTTAGTTTATGTTCTCCACTTTATTCGATTTCATTCTTTATTCTAGAAAGGATCTCTGTGGGTTTCCTCAGGGTACTCCGGTTTCCTCCCATAGTCAAAAGACATATGATATAGGATGAGTGGTGTTTTCGAATTCTCTATAGTGTATGTGTGTGTGTGTGTGTGTGTGTGTGCCCTTTGATTGGTTGTCACTCCATCCAGGGCGTACACTGCCTTGTACCACAAGTCTCCCTGTAGAGGGTTCAGCAACCACATACAGTAAATGATAAATAGTATAGATAATTGCTACATTGTTTCTTTTCCTCTTTTGTTCTATTCTTTCTATTCTACGTATATTGTTTCCTTCTACTTTATTTGTCCTAGTTGTTTAATACTCGACATGCTCTAGTCCATGTTATCCAGTACCATTCACTTTCTTTTCTCTTGTTTTACTTTTTTATTTGTTATTTGTTCTACTCTATTGTTTCTATGATGGGCTTTCAAGTCAAACCGGAACTTTTGATTGTGCAGAAAAAACAGAACAACAGTTCTAAGAGTAAAAACTCCCTTTATTTCTCTAGATAATCCCCTGCTACACTAATGCACTCATCAAAGTGTTTCACTAGTGCTTGGACACCATCATGGTAGAACGTTTTCTCAGTACGCCATGATTGGAAATGCTGGCCTCCCAGGGAACCCCTTTAAAGGACCTAATGTGTGGACAGTTCCCACAGACAAGCCTTTCATATACAGTGGAACCTTGGATTGCGAGTAACGTGGTTTACGAGTGTTCCACAAGACGAGCAAAGACTTGTAATAAATTTTGATTTAAAAAACGAGCAAGTGTCGCTTTACGAGTGCCGAGTATCATGTATCACGCATGGGCCTCTTATTTTGACACCGAGCGTCACGTGATCTCTCTGAGCTGCGGAATTGTGCGTAATCGTCTCCCCTGCTCTGTCTTATTGCTCGTCTCTCTCTCTGTTTCAGCGTCTCATATGTGTGTGCGCGCGCGTAATTTGGCACCAACACACACACACACCACACACCGACACACACACACCGACACACACATACACACACTCTTTTCACCTCCCTCCCCGGCTTCACTCACACACACAGAAACTCCGCCCTGTCGCGAATCTTTTCAAAGGTAAGGTGCTGGTTCATTTGTTTTTTTCGTTTTTTTTTTTTTACTTTACAGCAGTGATTCTGTTAGTATGCGCTCACGCAAGTGTCATTAGAAAGATTTGGAATGGAAGAGTGCTTCCATTGTGTGTGTGTGTTTGTTGTGAAACTTAAAAAGCGAGGTAGGTGGGGAGAGGGAGGAGAAGTGTAAAACGAGGTGAGGGAAGGGGCTAAGTCCACATACACACACACACACACACGCACATGGCGCCTGCACGCACAAACGGAAACACTTATCTATCGTGATTTATTTTTTTACTTTTTTTTTAAGGTAAAGTGCAGGTTAATCCATTTTATTTTCAGATTGTATTCATTATTTTTATGTATTTAATTTTTTGGGCTGTGGAACGAATAATTTGAGTTTTTATGATTTCTTATGGGAAAATCAAATGGGATTTGATTTATGAGTGTTTTGGAATACGAGCCCACTTCCGGAACGAATTATACTCGTAATCCAAGGTCCCACTGTATTTTCAAAGGACCTGGCGTACAACTCGATGAATGTTCACGTCATCCACGGATGTACGTCCTAAATAAAATTAAAAAAACGTTTTCAACGTTCAAATGTTTTACCGCAGCTAAGAGTCTCATCACCGTACTGTGCTTGAAGTCTTCTGTAAATGGCAATCGCTTTTATGACTCGAACCCCCTGTTGTAACCTATTGTTTTAATCTGTTCTATCAAATCTGTCGTTCTTAATATTTGGTTTCTGTTCTACCGAGACAACCTTTCGATGATTTCTACAATATTTCCCACAATTCTTCACTAAAGGACAGACCTCGCCGAACTGAAACGTGCAGCCAGTATAAGAGCCCACGTGATCAGACTTGTCAATGTCAAACCGCCATCCGCTATTTGCGTGGTTCGTCATATCTTAGCCTTGATATATACTGTATACAGTCCACACCACACGTCCTTACGCATTTATATACACGCACTCACATACGCATGCATGCACACAAAGAGAAATCTCTTTCTCTTACTGGATGCGATGCATGTCAGCGTGGGTGTATTCAATTCTTTAGTGTTGTGGATCTGAAGCCTGTTGGGAGCACGATACACACACACATACGCGCAGACCAGGCAGCACATGCCGCGAGGGTCACGAGGTCATCCGGCATGCGCTAACATTTAATCCGTTACAAAATCATCTCTTCTGAGTATCATCTCCATAATTTCACTGCAGCGCCGTGTCTATTTTGGTGAATCTCAGTTACGGAGACGCTGTGGGAAATCTGGGCAGGTTTTAGACGTGATCTGGCACCGAAACGCTCGCGTTCAATTCTCTGTCTCTTTCCCTTTCTCTCTCTCTCTCTCTCTCTCTCTCTCTCTCTCTCGTTTCCCCCGCTCCTTCGTGACTTCTTGTTTTAGGCTTTGAGCCAGCGTAAAAATCGCTCGAGGATGTCCAAGCAACGAGGAGACGGGCGTGTAATATATGATTTTCTCCTATCAGGATGAGTTATTAAATAAGGATGAAGCCAGGGGGAGTATACAAACAGTGTCCTTGTAAAAAGGGTTTACAGCAACAATAATCCAGATTTACTGTATTTGCTCTCTCGCTCTCTCTCGCGCTCTCTCTCTCACACACACACACATTTTTCTCAGCTCCGTCACTCCTTGTTTGTGCAAAGTTTTTTTGGCTCGTGTCAGCACTGTTTTCACCTTGCCATTAAGAATTACCATTTAGAAACAGATTAATACGACGAGGAGCGTTTTTACCTCCGAGTCACATCTCCTGTCGTTTCATTTAAACTTAAATAACTCTCAGGATTTCAACACGCTTCACATTCCACCTCACGCTTCCTGACACGTGCTGAAGTGTGAAGTTCGGTTGTCATGCCTCGTTGGGTTCAGTCGTCGCTGTTAAGCAAATTAGGTGTCACTTAAAAAAAAAAAAAAAAAAAAAAGTGGGATTATAAGGTCAAAAAGTGAATTATTTATAAGCAAGTGACACATTAAATACAGACTGTTTTAAAATTGTTGATAATACGTTACTAAATATATGAAGCAGTGTTGACTTGAAGTCTCAAAAGTCACCTATTCATTAATTAAAAAAAAAAGTGTTAGTCTGAGACTTACAGTAGTGCGGTTTTAGTACAAACTTTGTTAGAGATTTTTTTATATGACTTTATTATCGATTCCGTGCAAAACATTTCTTATTTTCAAACGTCAGTGTTTGACAACAGCGGCCCGGTGGTTTAGTGCTTAGCACCGTCGCCTCGCACCTCCAGGTTCTGCGTTCGATTCCCGCCTCGGGTTCTGTGTGCATGGAGTTTCTATGTTCCCCCTGTCTTTGTTGGTGTTTCCTCCCAGAGGTGGGTAGAGTAGCCAAAAAATGTACCCAAGTAAGAGTAGCTGTACTTCAAAATAATATTACTCAAGTAGAAGTAAAAAAGTATTCGGTGAAAAAATACCCAAGTACTGAGTAACTGTTCCATCATAATGTCCGATTCATTTTTCAATAAATAATATAAGCAGTCAGACAAAATGATAAAATAATGTACAAACTGCGACTTTTCCAAAAATAAAATAAATGAAATACATTTTTATAAAATAAATAAATAAAACTAAATATCTTTACAAAATAGCAAATTAAGAAATAAGAAACAGAAATTTCCTAATCTCCTTTTTTTTCAAGATATAAAGCTTTTGAAATAAATCCCTACTGTAGGTAACATATATACAGTCTTATGCAAAAGTTTAGGCACCCTTTGATAAATAACAGATTTTGGTGATTTTTTTTATTGAAATGAATGTTAACACAGTCTCTCTTGGAAATGGAAAAAAAAAGTACAATATTTCCAGCAAACATTGATGCATAGTTACTTTTTATGTCATAAATTGAAGAAAGATTAAAAAAAAAATTAAAACATTATTGTGGCACTGTGCAAAAGTTTGGGCACCCTACATAATCAGTAACACCTCCTCTGGCAGATATCACAGCTTGCGAATGCTTTTTATAGCCGCTAAAAGTCTTTCAGTTCTTGTACTTGGGATTTTCTCCCATTCTTCCTTGCAAAAGGCTTCTAGTTCTGTAATATTCTTTGGTGGTCTTGCATGCGCTGCTCTTTTAAGATCTACCCACAAATTTTCAATGATGTTTAAATCAGGGGACTGTGACGGCCAAACCAAAACCTTCAGCTTGCGTCTCTTGAGGTTTTCCATAGTGGATTTCGAGGTATGTTTAGGATCATTGTCCTGTTGTAGAAGCTCTTCCTTTCAGCTTCAGCTTTTTTACAGATGCTGTGATGTTTGCTTCCAGAATTTGCTGGTATTTAGTGGAATCCATTCTTCCCTCCACCTGTGCAATGTTTCCTGAGCCACTGGCTGCAACACAACCCCAAAGCATCATAGATCTGCCTCCATGCTTAATAGTTGGCCAGGTGGTCTTTTTATGAAATGCTGCTCCTTTTATTCTCCAAACATGCCTTTGCTGATTGTGGACAAAGAGTCTATTTTAACTTCATCAGTCCACAGCACTGGTTTCCAAAACGCATCAGGCTTCTGTAGATGTTCTCTCCGAGAATTTTCTTGGTCCAGATCTCATCTTGACCTTCACAGTTCCCCTGATCTGCCATCTCTTAATTACGTTTCTCACTGTGGAAACCGCAAACTCATGACGCTTTTCTATCTTCTTGTAGCTTCTCCTGCATTGTGGGCACCAATAACTTTCATTTTCAGAGTCTTACACAGCTGCTTAGAGGAGCCCAGGGTTGTTGAGTGTCCACAAGTGTGTGCACAAGGTTTGAAGAGTCAAAGTATTTGTAAAGCTTTGAAATTGGCATTTACTAACGACAGCTGTTGCCGTGCATCAGATCTAACGAGCTGATTAAGGTCTGAAACCTTGTAAAAAGAATCTGAGACTCTGGAACTCTTCGGGTGCCCAAACTTTTGCACTGTGCCATAATAATGTTTATATTTTTTATTTTTGTTCAATATATGGCATAAGAAGTAACTAAGCATCAATATTTGCTGAAAAGTTTTCATTTCCAAGAGAGACTGTTAACATCTTTTCAATTAAAAAATCAGCATAATCTATTATTCATCACGAGGTGCCTAAACTTTTGCATAAGACTGTATGTTTGAACAGTGTAGACTATTTCCTGTGTAAGATATACCGTATATTCAGTCGCCCTGCAAATGAGTCAGCAGATAGAAAATAACATTAGAACATGTGTACAAGAGTCTCACGTTACCATAAACTGTGTCCAGCAGAACAAATGTAAGAAACTTGCCGATTATATATGTTAAGATTGTAACATTAAATAAAACGGCTAAACTAACCGCAACATGTTGGCTTCACTGTCTACCACTGCTGAAGACAAGCCCCTCCCCCCTCCCCCCACTTCTGTGTGGTCACACATGTTTGACTCCACTGATTGGTCAAACAGAGTCATGTGATTATTGTTGCTACATCTGATTGGTGGAACAGAGTCACATGGTCGATCCACCGGCTGCATTTCTCTGGCAAACACAGAGAATATCTGAAGTGTCGAATAAATGGTTAGAAAAGTAACGAGTCAAGTGTAGCCGAATGTAGCGGAGTAAGAGTAGCGTTTCTTCTTCACAAATCTACTTACGTAAAAGTTAAAAAGTCTGGTCGCCAAAGAAAACTACTCATATAAGGAATTTTTTTTTTTCAAAAAGTTACTTAAGTAAATGCAACAGAGTGAATGTAACGCCTTACTACCCACCCCTGTTTCCTCCCACAGTCCGAAACACAAGCAGATTACGCTAATCGGTGTTCCCAAATTGCCCATAATGTGTGGATTAGTGTGTGTACAGTATGTGTATGTACAGTATGTGTGTGTACAGTATGTGTGTGTACAGTATGTGTGTGTACAGTATCTGTATGTGTGTGCTTTGGGATGGGATTGTCACCCTGTCCAGGATTTACTCAGCCTCCTGGGATGGGTTTCAGGCCCACCGTATACAGGATAAAGCGGTATAGACGATAAGTGAGTGAGTATTCCACCACAAAATAAAAAATGTACGAAAAATATATAGATACTTTATTGATCCCGAAGGAAATTCAAGATATCCATCAACAGTAGAGACAGTAACACAAAGACAGGTTGTAGATGTGATGCACACTGTATATCTCACATACATAGTTAGTATAGACAGTGAGACCTGACCAGACGTTACTAATGCAATGCTAAGAACAAAAAAGACTACGAGATATATTAGAGGCATATCAATTAAGCATATAACTAATACAAGAAATTAAGTTAATTGCAGTGCAATTTTATGTGTGGAAACAGTGTGAAACCAGGGCAACTAGTGTTAATTGTGCAAATAACTTTTTTTTTGTTTTGAACAGTTGTATAACCCAGAAAAGAAAGCAGCATATTGTGCACATAAGCGACCACTTTTTAGACAATAAAACAAAACGGAAGCTGCCGGGTGTCGCGTGCAAAAAAGAAGCCGATGCAAAAAAGGCAAACCAAATAGAATTAGTTTCATAAAGTTTAATGCATTTTGAAGGCATCCTTGTCCATGCAAGACATTTGCACAGTGCTGTATACAGGCAGTACAATATACAGCATTTCATACTTACGACTTATTTCTATTGAATCAAATTCTTTAATAATATTATTTAGAGGTGTTATGCATTAGATCTTTATGATGGGCCACAATTCCACGGCATCATAATCATTATATCTTTCGTGAAACGATTCTATTATTGTAGTAAGTAGATACAGTAGTTTATGCTGTAATGTAAATGTTCAGCTTGTAATATCTCTTTTTGACTGCGATGTGTGAACGATTTACGGTCCTAGTAGTTTTTTCAACCTTTTTTTCCTTTCAGCCTCCTCCTGTTTATATCTCAGAAAATCCGAGCCACTAGTCAAAACTATCCACCCCAACGCAGCTCAGTCCAGGACAAAGCAAAAGAATAAACTAACATGTGCATGAATCATGTTATCCATACAAACTTTTAGTTATATTGTACTTGTGTAATTATGGTCTTATTTAACATGTGCAAATGTAATTCTGACAACAAAACTCATGCACCCCAGTGTGATCTTTGGCGCCCCCTTGAGCTGGGGCATAGACCCCAAGGTTGGGAACCACAGTACCAGCCGATACTACACAGCGCTCTCCAGTTTAAATGAACCAAATACCCTAAACAGAGAGGGGTTTGCACCACTGTACACCAATCGGACTTCAAATGAGAATATAAACATACAGAAAAGCAACTTTGGCATCAACACTGTGTTTGTAAGGCTTATTAAATCACCTACTGTTAAAAGTGAGGGGGCACACGTGGCTTTCAGTTGGATGGGAGTAAGTTTTCCTATCGCACCAAATGATTGAGCTTCCTTAAATATATGATAAGTGCTTTGTATTTGAATAATTCCTATTACTTAAGAATACATATTGAAGAGTCAGCATTATTGTAAGCGTCCTTTTTCTTGTGTTTTTCTTTACTCTAACTTTAACTCCTTTTCTCTTGTCTTGTTTTCAGACACCTTGCTGTCATCCGGAGCAGGTAGGAACAAACTTGTGTGTGTATAAGGCTGGTTGAGCTACATCGCTATCGTGTGTGTGTGTGTGTGTGTGTGTGTGTGTGTGTGTGTGTGTGTGTGTGTGTGTGTGTGTGCGTGTGGGTGCATTCAGCAGGCTCAGTATATGCTGAGCTTGTGTGTGGTGTGTAAATATACTATTTTGAAATCTGAAACAGACAGAAAGGAATTTAGAAGATTTTTTTTTTTTTTTTTTATTGACTTTGTAGCTACTGTGCAGGTAACAACTGTATAACTGCTGTATAAAAGTGACCAGTTTTGGTTTTAAACTGATGATTGGATTTTTATTATTTAATGCTTAGGAAATCCTTCAACTTTCTTTATGCGTGTTTTAAAAGTGGTTGTTGCGCTTGTTTGTTTTCCTAGAAAAAACTTTCTTTATTTTTTATCACAATTAAATGTTCTCAAGGACTGTATGCATGTTGTATATATCTGTCTCTGATGAACTATCGCATGTCAGGGTATCTTCATATGCTACCGAGGGCTCTTAAAATAACAGTATGACATTTCAACTATAAACGCATGTTTAGCATGTGCTAATTACATATGACAACAAAAGACAGGAAAGACCAGCGCAAACCCTCGTCTGGATTTAAGTAAATGACCTTCAACTTGACAAACAAGACGACTACGGACACTGGCCTGATCATCTGTCATCATCTGCATCTGTTTCATACAGTTGGTCATAATAATAATAATAATAATAATAATAATAATAATAATAATAATAATATTATTATTATTATTATTATTATTATTATTATTATTATTATTAATAATAATAATAATAGCATTTCCCTGAAGCTGTTTAGGAACAGGGACTGGACTGATAATGAAAGACCGAAAAGTCCTTCAGGACGCCTGGAGAACTATTCCTCCAGACTACCTTAAAGACTACAACTGAGCCTGGCTCTTTGGAAGCGAAATATGTGGCTCAGGGCTTTTGCACAATACTGTATATATTCCATGTTCAGTTAGTTCAAACACTAGCCGTTAATCTTCTGACTGGCGATAGAACAAGGGAATGCATCCTCGCTTCACTGCCTACTACTCAAATATGAGTTGAAGGTTTTGTTTTTTTAAATCTTTACACAGCAGGGCACCAGAATATATCTCTGACCTCCTCTGCACACGTTCTGTCTCAAGAGCCTCTAATCATTTGCTAAAAACTATTCAGCAGTCTTGAAGAAAGATTCAGATTGACCCGAGTTTTAAACCAAAAGGCAAGCTGTACCGGTCGAGAGAGAAAAATGAGTGCATGCCGGCATGGTGTAATAATGGAAGCAAAGGAGAAGCTAATCAGATAATCATGTTGGATGATGCTCGTGCCAGTTGATTCATCATTGTGGTGGGATTGTGAAAAAAAAAAAAAAAAAAAAAAAGAACACATAAGTCCACTCTGGGAGACGAGCAGGAGACAGTCAGGGTGTGGGGGTGGGGGTGTGTGGGGGGGAGGGGGGGGGAGGGCTTTTAGACCAGAACAGCTGTTTGACAAAGCTGGGTTTTAGCGATTTTGTGCCCCATCAGATGGAAGGAATCACAACAGATTGACGGGATTCCTTTGTACTTGCTGAGCATCTGGTAAACGTATCCACAGTTCAGTGATTGAGTGCAGGCAAGTCGAAAAGTCTGAGTCCCTTCCCGAGAACTGTTTTCACTTCAACAGTTTTCAAATTCTTGAAATTATACCACACTTCATATGTGTGTATAAGTAAAAAAAAACAAAAAAAAAAAAAACAGGGTTTGTATTGGCTCACAGCGTTAAAGACTATAGCACACATCACATTGAGGCCCATGCTCATGAGGTCATACAAGTGCTTCATCAAAGGAGTACTTCGAATTACGACCTTGAACTTGAGTCCTTTAAACAGATTTGTTTCAGTTTAAGCATGGGACGGACGGGGAGAGAGGGTTGTGCAAGGAAGAACGAGGGAGTACTGTTGGATAGGATTGTACGAAAGGATGAGGAGGCAGGATAGGAAGAGAATGACTGTTAGGGAGTATCTTTAGGGAGCACCAGGTGTTAGCATAGTGAGTAAAAAAACCTGAGGCTGTTGTTGAATTCTTGGAAAGGTGGTCCATGGAGGATACCGAGTTGAAAAGGGAGTACAGTTAGGGAGGACTATTGGGGATGAGTTGAAGATTGGGGGAGTGGGATGAAGGGAAAGCTGTTCGGTAGGGGAAAGGTCCTAAGTAAGCAGTATTTGGAAAGAATCTGTCAGTGGAGGATAATGAGGGAAGTTGATGAGAGGACAGTAAACGAGGATGCCTAAGAGCGGTTATAAGGTAGAATTCTTAAGTAGGAAAGATCTGAAAGCGGGTTTAAGAGAGGTGCTGAGAGAAGAGTGAACAGTGATCGTTGTTGGGGAGGGTGGTATAGGAAGATCATTATGGAGGATTATACCTGACAGTCTTTAGAATGGATGATAAAGGAGCATCATTAGCATGGATTGTATGGGAGGAATCGTAAGCGATGAATTTTTCGGGAGGATCTTAAGAGTCAGAAAGGAGGGAAGAAAGTAAGAGAAAAAAAAAACCTTATGGAGGATTGTAATGATGACCTTTAGGGTTAATAGTGAAGGAGCATCACTACGGTTGGTGGTTGGTAAAGGAAGACAAGGGGAGGGAAGATCTTAAGGTTGGGGTGTAAAAGAGGATTATTAAAGTGGATTGTCATGGAGAATCATAGCCAAGGGAAGCATGGAGGATTTTTATGAAGGATGATGGTAAAGCAGAATGTTTAAGGCATATTGTGGGAAAATATTGTGGGGATGGTGAGGGAGGGTCTTTAGGGTGGATGGTGAAGAAGAAATCATCATGATGGGCTTACTAAGTGTTGGAATGAGAGACACTCAGACATTTCAGAGAGAAATGTAAGGTGGGATCTTTGGGGTTGATTTTTTTTTCAATACACATCGTTAGGGTGAAGGGTAAAGCAATAACAAAAGGGAGGAATGTACTAGAAGATGTTTAAGGTTGATGGTACTGGAGGATCATTAGGGTGGACTGTCACTGAGGATCATTAGGCAGGGGGATTCTTTAGATTAGATAGTAAAGGAGGATCATTAGGGTGAACAATGAGGGAAGATCATTAATTAAGGAGCATTATAAAGGTGGGTGGATAGTGATCATCAAAAGATTGTGAGGAAACATTTTAGGTACAAATTAAAGGAAGATCCTTTGGATGATGGGGGTGAATCTTTTGTAAAAAAAAAATGTTAAGAAGGATTGTTTGGGTGGTAAAGGAGAACCTTCAGGTCCATGGTGAAGACACTTTGCATGTAAGGATGGGTCTTTATGATGTACAGTATAGGATAATTTGGGTAGTATGTTGGGGGTGGGGGGGGGGGTCCTTCTGGTAGGATTTATCTGATACATAATATGTGAATGAGGATTGTTGGAGTGAACCTTCACATACATGGTAAAGGGTGACTATTTGGATTTGGGAGATTCTTAAGGGTGTACAATGAAGAAGAGTAATTTGAGTAGTGTTGAAGATGCAGGATCATTTATTTAGTGGGGAAAAGCATTTTGAGCAATACATCAAGGAGGATTATTGCAGTGAAGAGGCACAGCCTTCGGGGGGTCCAAGCCTTCTAGATGGTGACCAAGGATCATTAGTTTGGATAGAGAAGATCTTTAGGGCTGATGGTAAAAGAGGATTGTTTTGGGGGCAAGGATGAACGTTTAGAGTAGATTGTTTTGGCAGGTAGGAACTTTTAGTTGGTGACGGAGAATGTTTGGGATAGACGAGTTTGGGGATTGTTTTGGTGATGAGGAAGGATCTTTAGGTTATATGGTAAAGGAGGATCATTTAGGGAGTGAGATAAGAGGGAACTTAGGAGAAATATGATATGTTTGGGTTCGTGTTAATATGGTACCATCAGGATGGATGGTCGAGGTCCATTTACAATTATAACATTTCAGCAAAGTCTTGACATGTAAGACAGACAAAAAGACTCTTTATTCTCCACAACATCAAAGATATGCTGTCAAGCAGCGAGCAGAAAGATATGGCGCATGCTGTAGTCGATACCAAAACCTGAGTATGGACACTTGAATAAAGAGGGACATAAAGGAGTGATGGTGAAGCCATCGGGAAAGATCATGAAGGAAAATCATTAAGGTTGGTAGTGAAGAAATATCATCAGGCACAATTGTTGAGGAGGCTCTTTAGGGTAGGCGGTGATGGAGGATCATTGCATGGATGGTGAAGGAAGATCATCAGTTATGGATGTTACAAAGGACTGTGAGGAAAGATCATCAGGGGCCGTCTTTAGGGTTGATGAGATAGGAACACTTGGCTGGATAGTGAAGGTGGATCATTGGGGGGATTGTTAGATAGAATTTTTAGCGTTGCTGGTGAAGGAGAATCATTAAGGGGGACGGTGAGAGATGAGTGGGCGTCGAGAGTCAAAGCTCACGTATACCAGTGTGCTAATGGCCAGCAGCCCACTTACAGCCTCTTAACATCCCCAAAATTAAAGCTGTTTTTCCTCAAATCTTCCTAAAAAGCATGTAGCCCTTAATTTAGTTTTGTCTTTGTTTGTTTTATTGATTAATTAAATTAAATGGTTAAGTGGCATTATGAGCTTGTTGAGTGACTTTGCGCTGACCTTTTTTTCTCATTATCTGTGCAGCATTAGTTAATGGACAATCTCATTCTCCATTCTCACTGAGATAGGAAGTTGTTTGGATGAAATAAATGGAGAAGAAAAAATCAAACAGCCTGAGTGTTTACTCTTCATTTGAGGTGATTTTAGCATTAGCAGAGAAAAGGTGGACACTACTGAACTTTAGAGAGCAAAGTTTCAAAATGTCAAATGTGAACTGTCCCATATTTAACTATTTCTTTGACAAGTTAACGCATTAGTAAATAAAGTTCAATTATGTACGTAGATTTCATTAATATATCCTTTATACCGGGTCAGATAAAACAATTATTCCAATTGAATGAAATGAGGTTGCTCAGTAGTGACCTCATTTTCCCTCTCGTCTGTACCAACCACTCAGCATTCAGCATCAGCAGTACACTAATCACCGCCTGATCATCTGTCATCATCTGCACCTGTTTCTCACCGAAAACAAAGTCCATCAGGAAGCCCGGAGAACTCCTCAAGACTGCATTTAAACTACACCTGGAGCTTTGGAAGAGCAATATGAAGGGGAAAAAAGGGGGGGGGGTCAATAATTTTGCACATACTGAAGAGCTGAACAACAAGCCATGGAGAGGCACTTATCTTACATCAGGTCACACTGGGTGGATCTGCATGTTTAAGCTCTGGCCAATATAATAATGGAAAAAAAATTTCATTATAACATTTTCATACTTTTTGGTTCATACACGACCACTGGAGACCCACTTCAATGTCTAAACTTGATAAAAAAGTCATTTTTGCCTAATATTCAAGGCATAACACATACATACTTATGTAACACGTAACATGGCTACTGTTTGAACTCTGTATGTGTGTCTATTTTGTCTGTGTGATTTCTTGTGTGTGTGTGTGTGTGTGTGTGTGTGTGTGTGTGTGTGTGTGTTGTGTGTGTGTGTGTGTGTGTGTGTGTGTTTCCTGTCCTTCTCTAAGGGAATTAGCAGTTTTATCTGTAATTCAGAGGTCATAACTGATCGTGTGACTCTTCTCCCCCTCGAGAGTGTAGTTAAGCTCTCGTCCTGTCAATTAGTCCGACTGAGAATCGATTCATCACTACAGCCGTCCATTGATCCTGCGACTCATTAATACGCTCTGTAAAGGCTCCGGGTGTTTAAGCACACTCGTTAAGCTTTCCAAACAGACAAATTCACACTCGCGTCCTCTTTCCTTTTAAGCAGCACTGACACTTTCGCTATCGTTTTCCAGGTGATTAATCGACAGCCCCGGTGCGATGCGGGTCGGTTTAGCGATCGGCTAACGATAGCTAGAAGGGACGGCCGCGGCCTCGTTTCCTGTTGGCTCGTTTGTTTACATGAACTCCGAGGCCGAGTCAGATTCCAGGCTACAGGAAAAGAATCTTGTTGGTGTCTTTCTGCTTTTCCTCCCATTGGGTTTATTCGGCTTAATTGCGAGAGTAATTTTATTCACGTCGAGTCTGAGCACACTGTAGCTCTCGTTTCTTTCTCCTTCCTTCCATCCAGTGTTTTCTCATTTTCATTCTCTTGCACATTTTTTTTCCCTCACTATTTCTGGATCTTGGTCAGTTTTTGTTGTCTTCCTCACACTTTTTACCCAACATCTCTCTCTCTGTGTCTCTCTCTGTCTCTGTCTCTCTCTCTCTGTGTCTCTCTCTCTCTCTACGTCACTCTCTGTCTCTGTCTCTCTCTCCCTCTCTGTCTCCCTCTCAGTCTCTCTCTCTGTCTCTCTCTCTCTGTCTCCCTCTCTGTCTCTCTCTCTCTCTCTCTCTCTACGTCACTCTCTGTCTCTGTCTCTCTCCCTCTCTGTCTCTCTCTCTCTCTACGTCACTCTCTGTCTCTGTCTCTCTCTCTCTCTGTCTCTCTCTCTCTCTCTACGTCACTCTCTGTCTCTGTCTCTCTCTCTCTCTGTCTCTCTCTCTCTCTCTGTCTCTCTCTCTCTCTCTCTCTGTCTCTCTGTCTCTCTCTCTCTCTCTGTGTCTGTCTCTCTCTCTAACTCACTCTCTGTCTCTGTCTCTCTCTCTAACTAATCAGCAATGAAA
>JAAGKR010012937.1:0-15176 GCA_011419295.1 Clarias macrocephalus
AGAGAGAGAGAGAGAGAGGGAGAGACAGAGACAGAGAGAGAGAGAGAGAGGGAGAGAGACAGAGAGAGAGAGAGAGACAGAGAGAGAGAGAGAGAGACAGAGAGAGAGAGAGAGAGAGAGACAGAGAGAGAGAGAGAGAGAGAGAGAGAGAGAGAGAGAGAGAGAGAGAGAGAGAGACAGAGAGAGAGAGACAGAGAGACAGAGAGAGAGAGACAGAGAGACAGAGAGAGGCACGCAGCAGTACAGCGTGCGCGCTCAGTACGGTGTATTTGTGCGGTGTCTCTCTCTCTCCCTCTGTCTCTCTCCCCCTCTCTCTCTCTCTGTCTCTCTCTCTCCCATAGGTCCTCGGTAAGGGTGGACACCCCGAGAGGACAAGTTTTGTTTTATTTCCCAGAGCCCCGTCCGTTCTCGTGTAGACAGCGCAGCTCTGTTTATTTTGTGTTTACAGTTTTCATTTATTTTCCTTTTAAGTTTCTTAATTAATCTCCGCTATCTCCAAACGGGAAGGTGCGCATCCCGGTTCGATAACCTCATTGTGTAACACCAGCTTTACTTTCACTTTCGAACTTAATCTGTGATATTCAGGTCTGCTAAGCAAAGGATGATGCAACATGAATCCTGAATTCTTATTGGTCTTCTCATTGTTTCGATTTTTTTTAGACTTGTTTGACTCACGTCGACTAATTTCCGCATTTCAGGCATTTCTTTAAAAAATAATAATTTCTGACTATTTCCATCTTTACACGAGCCAATGAAGCACTGTCGCAGTATATTGAAAATTCTGCTGTTTCCAACAGTTTTTGTTCATCTTCTATTAGCAGGTGAGTTTGGAAATGTCATCTAACAAAAAAAAAGGATTCTATCCTTAAGTAAACACACAAGTTTGTCCGTAATCACTGCTGCCTGGCCGTGTTTGTGCATTCAGTTCAGAGAACTATCAGACCACAGCAAACGCAATAACTATATCCTGTTTTATAACCCATGCTTTCATGAAATGTTGCTTTAAATTGTGGAAGAGAGTGAAGGTAGGCTGTAAAATGCACAAGATGTTGTAAAACAGGGCGAGGAACTGATCAAACACCACCAGGAAACACAGCAGTGAAGACAAGACTTGGATCAAATGAAATACACCAAAGATGATGATGATGATGATGATGATGATGATGATGATGATTAATAATAATAATAATAATAATAATAATAATAATAATAATAATTCTGTCTTCTTCTGTTGTTTTTGTTTACTTTGCATTATATGTCTTAAACAATCTTTTTTTTTTTCAGACACACACACTTTGCAATACTTTTACACTGCAGTAACAGGGCTAAATCTCCCAGAATACATTTCTGTTGGTCTGCTGAACGGAGAGGAGTTTGTGTATTATGACAGTAACATCAGGGAGGCGATCCCAAAGACGGAGTGGATAAAGAAGATCAGTGCTGATGATCCACATTTCTGGGACAGAGAGACTGAGCGGCAGCAGGGTCGGCAGGAAAGATTCAAAGTCAATGTGGCTACAGCAATGCAGAGCTTTAATCAAACTAAAGGTAAAACAGACTTAGAGCTTTATTCGTAAATTATTATGAATAACGTATTAAATAATGTATTATTTATTTATTCTTATTATAATACAAGAATATGATCTTATTATAATCTAATAATAATATAATATTATTGTATATTAGCAAACACACACCTTAATACATACTCATATCTTACCAGTTGCACACATCCAATGTATACAAACATTTACATTTAATGATATACACAAAGAACTTACATGACAAAAAAAAGTCTTCCACTGGATAATTACTGCAGTGATCAATATGGTTCGGCTGCAACAAGTTATTTAACCCCAATGGATGTAGTGAGGAGCTTCTCGTTTCTTATCCCTCATGTTACTCTTTTATCTTTCAGCCATTTAAACCTCCAGAAAATTATCATAATTAAAGTTTATGTGTCAGATAGTTTTATATTTATTTGTAGACTACTTAAAGATAAAAGATAAAAGAGGCCTATTCTGTTGGACACTGTGTGTTTGTGTGTGTGTGTGTGTGTGTGTGTGTGTGTGTGTGTGTGTGTGTGTGTGTGTGTGTGTGTGCGTGCGTGCGTGTGTGTGTGTGTGTGTACTTAAATAGCTCTTTAAATTAAACAATAAGCCCAATCCACCCCCTTTATACATCCAGAATATCTGTTATGCGACTATGAAAAAATATGCAGATCAGCCTTAAAATCTTTTTTGCCATTTTTATGACTTTATATTATTTCTAAATACATATTTTTGTTTTTAAAAATAGTAACATTTATTATGTTCTGGGTCAATTTAAATACAGGAAAAACAAACAGAATAAAAAAAAAACAGAAGAATTTTATTAGTAAAATAATCATGGCCATCATCATTGTCTGTACTACTGTACACATTATGCGCAGAACAGACCATCTTTGTGTATGGTGCTCATCAGCAGGGCATTTTCTCACTCTTGAGACAATTGAAGACATTAGTGGCTCTCGTAATGAATGCAAACATTGAAGATTCTACCTTCCTGTTCTTCATCAGAAGCAACTCAGAGGGACCTTCAGATTGTTTTTTTCTCACTGTTCCCAAAATGGTAACCTACCTTTTTAGCAGTTATTCACCCAGGGCGTATTCAGCCCTTCAGGGATGTCAAGGATCACCCTCAGGGCTTGATTGTTGTCGGGTGCTTCCCCAGGGGATTTACCAGGGTACACATGCATATTCCAGGCAAAGCTGGACTGTGCACCATATTTTGATACTGTATTTGGCCGGTTTGTTTGGCATGTATTCTCTGAAAGGACAGCTAAAAGCACGAGCAAAATGCAACCGGACATTCATCCATAGTCATGTGGGGACCTGGTTTGTGAAGAAAGGGTGATCGCTGAATCCACTTGTCCATTACATCCGATATTGCTGTGAGTTTGTCGCACTTTAGTCGGATCAAAATAATTTTTACTTTTTTTTTTAAGTAGTGTGTTTACTAATGGTCGAAACACAACAGGAGGGTCAACACAGAGGGTCTTGTTCTCATCAAAGGATGTTGCTTCATAATCAGTGTCCTCCTCAACATGGTTCAGAATCCTACTGTTATAAGCTCATAAGCTTATAATCACCTGTTAGGTGAACTATCAATAATCCAATCCGACATGTATACAGTCCAGAATTATCCTGTCCCAGAGATAGGAGCATCAGGATAAGACGAGAGGCAGATGAAGTGATGCATTGACTCTTCCATACACGATCTTAGAGAGAAATTAATTAGATTCGGGATATAAATAAATGTAATGACATTTGATAAACTTGCCATAGTGAATATGTGCCATTCCAGTGGCACATTCCAGTATATTATTATGTCGAAACAAACAAACACAGGTTATTATCGTCTGCTTATAAAATTCATAAATGAATAAACTCACCCACTTTTAAATAAAGCATGTTAATAGAGCATGTTTTACTAAAGCATGTTTTTTTCTTAATAGTCCCAACTAACAAAATCTAACTTAAGATTAGATGGATCCAATACTCTCTGAAGAGATTGTTCTATAACCTGAGCTCGTCAAATGGGCCATTTTGCTTTTGCTTTTGTTTTTCACCTATTTGCCAGAGTGTGAGTGCTCTAATGCCAGAGTAGGGGGGTTGCTCACCCAGCCGAAGACACCCAGACTATTTTCTATTGAAATGATGCCACTCTTCCACTGATTACAAACAGATCTGATGAGGATGGCGTCCATCTGCTGTCTTCAACAACAACAACAACAACAACAAAAAAAAAAGCATAATTGTGTATGAACATTTCAATCTTTTCTTTTATTGTTTGTTGGAGAGGGTTTATTTTTATTTTATTATTTATTATATTTTTATTTTTTGGAGAGTTTATTTCTTTTTACTTCAGAAATGGGCTCAGCCGACCGTAGTTCATGACTTTTATGTTGTGTATGCGTGTGTCTGTGTGTACAGGAGTGCATATATGGCAGAGGATGCATGGCTGTGAACTTGATGATGATGGGACTATAAGAGGATACACAGAGTATGGCTGTGATGGAGAAGATTTCATCAGTCTGGATCTGAAGGCTTATTCCTGGACTGCAGCCAAACCTCAAGCAGTGACCACTGAAAGCAAGTGGGAGTCTACAGGACATCAGGCTAAACACTGTAAAGACTTCCTGAAGTATGAGTGTATTGAATTGTTGAAGAAGATTGTGTCTTACAGCAGTGAGGAGTTAAAGAGTAAAGGTAAAGTGAGTTATCTGCTCTGTTGCTGTAACAACTTCTACACACATGCACACATCCCTTATGACATTGTGTAAGACAAACATCACACACACAGACCCAGGAGTCTACATTATTGATTTTTTTTTCCTATCTGAAAGCGGATCTGTCATGTAATAATTTTTTTTGATAGCTCTAATGTCCACCATGGACAGATGTCCTGCGATAAGCAGAGCCTCCTCTTAGTTTCAATCTTCTTGCTTTATATTCCAGACTGAAGCCTTTTTTCTGATCAAATCTTTTGCACTGACAAGTGGTTTTCTAATGTCCACAGAGATGTTTAGTCCCAATCCTCTGAGTTTTCATCACATCACACAACGTTTAACGTTTACAGCTCATGGAGCTATTTTTTCAGATTGTACAATCCTATATTTGTAAAAGTTGGGATGGTATCATTGGTAATTTACCTTTGACTTGTATTTGACTACAGACAGCATGGCCGCAAGATAGTTCTTGTCATTGGTAAATATACATCCATTCCTGACATTTAGGCCCGAAACACATTCCAATAAAAAGTTGGGTTGGGAAAATATATATAGCTAGAAATGAGGTAAAAGAATTCAATAATGATCTGATTTGATGATGTCAACAGGTGATTGTAATCATTATTTTTAAGGAATCTGGTGAGATTTCAGTGTGCGAAAGGCAATATGCGAAACTTAGTTAAATCCACAAATGCTAGCTAAAACTGTACTGTCTCAAAATCAAGCAATGTGTTAACCAGTCCAACAATACCAATGATTGCTCTGGATGCATCTGGGATAGACTGTAACACCGTGGCAATATGCATTATGATCAGACAAATCAGTATTTCATGTTTTTGTTTGGACCATCCAGTAACAAGTCCAAAAGCCAGGCTGGTTCATGGTATAGGGTTGAGTCAGTGCCCATGGCAATGGTAACTTACACTTCTTTGATGGCATCACACACTTCATTAATGCTAAAAAAAAAAAAAAAAGTCAATAGAGGATATGGAGCAGCAACATACACTGCCTTCAAGATGAGACTTTTTTTCATACCAACTTTTTTTTTATTTCAGATAGTAATAATGCATTTTATAGTTCTTAACTCAATGTTATTAGTTTCAGCAACCTCCTTAGTCGTTTCCTTTGATTGATGCAATAATTTGTCCCTTCTGGAACTGAGTAACAGCTTTTCCATTACCACAGATACAGTATGTCTTCTGACATGGTTACATAAGAAATGAGAAGTGTGGGCATGGTGGCAGGCAGTCAAGGGGCAATGTATGAAAAGTGCACTAGACTTATAAAGTGGTACAGCAGTCAGGCACACTATGAAATGCTACACGGTATTTGGTACCAAATAAACCACAGATCGGCTATAATGCTATGTTTGTACTGTATACTGTAACAGTTTAGACTTGTTTCCTGTCAGTGTTGCAGGGGATGGATAATGTGCTGATTGTCATCAAATAAAAAAGATGGATATGTGAGAGCCATAGTCCACAGGAAGTAGATGTGCTCATGGCCACCTGTGGATTTAGGCCGGGGTTGAAAAAATCCTTGTCCACTCATTTAAAGGACATTTTAAAAATAGGCAGCAGGATGAGCGGGGAAGCAGATTTTTTCATATCATTTGCAGAAAAAGGCTTTCACCTCTATATCAAGGGCGGGCCAAGGGCATTTAAAAGGCCCATGGTTATACAGCCAAGAGGATGTTCCCTCCCCAGCAAAGTGGGTGTGTAAGCCATGGATGGGCTACTTTGTTTCAGTTCTGTTTGGGCATGGGATGTTTCCCCTGAGGGTAAAATGAAGTCGTGGCAACTCAGACGTAGGGAGCAGGAACTGGAAAGAGAGAAAAGGAACAGAATATGTAAGAAAAAAGCTGCCTGTACCAGAAGATGAACTGAATGGCCGTCCAAGGTGTTGTGCTGGTGGCAATAGACGCATGATTTTGCATTTGTTTATTATTACACAATTCTAACCTAGTTATACAACATATACTATGTGTGTGTATGTGTGTATCTATATATATTCTTGGGGTGTTTTTATTTCTATGTCTGTGTGTCTCCGCAGTCCCTCCCGAGGTGTCAGTGTTCCAGAAACACTCGTCTTCTTCTCCAGAGCTGGTGTGTCTCGCTACAGGTTTCTTCTCCAAAGCAGTGGTGGTAACCTGGCGGAAGGACGGAGAGGACGTGCATGAGGACGTGGAGCTCAGAGAGACGTTACCCAACCAGGATGGAAGCTTCCAGAAGAGAAACATTCTGAAAGTCCCAGCTGAGGAGCTGCAGAAACACACCTACACCTGCGTGGTTCAGCACAGCAGCTTGGAGAAGGAGTTAGTGCGAGAAGTACCAAAAGGTCCTAATAAACTAGAGCTGTAGAGAGTGAAAGCTGATTTCTTGCTGCAGCAGATAATAAAGACTCTGTGCTGATTTAACAGGTGGAGGATCAGAAGGAGAAACAAGGATAGTACAGATGGGCATCATTATTGGTGTGGTCATGGCTTTCATTGCTCTTGCTGTTGCTGGAATTCTCATCTGGAAAATAAAGTCTGGTGAGAGGATGATTGAGGCAGATGTGTTTCAGAACAGACATTAATTTGATGCTGACATGTTTTCTTTTTTATTGTTATTCTTATGCAGATCAAATACAGTATAAAAGTTTTCATATTGCCTACTGTTTTTCAGATTTTAAACCTGTTCCTCAAAACTCCACGAGCTGTAAGTAGGCCTGAGATACTGTAGTAATATCTACAATTACATATATTTTCAATTGTAATGTTTATGAAAATGTGTACAAAAATTTCTTTTTTTCCTTTCCAGCATCTGAAGGAGATTCTTCCTCTAATAAATCTTAAAATGCAGCTGTTTATCATCCAGCCGAATTGCAAGAGTAAGACATGATCTTTACAATATACTGTACAGTAATATGAACTTATAATGTACAGTAGGTTGTGAAAATCTTTCATTTTGCCCACTGATTTTTTAAATTTATTTTTAAACTGCTTTAACTTAGATTTTACACTCATATTTGACCATGAGGACTTTGGTGTTGAAAGGAAAATATCTTCCATAAAATATTATGTATCAAATACTGCAGTAGACATCAAATTTAACCAACCAAAACATCTGACTTCAATTTTTATTTTAAATTCTATTATTTCTAGACCCAAAAGAAATAGTTTACTTACTGTATGAGAATTGATTTTAGTTGTTGTCATTTATTTATTTATAATTTATTTTGTGATACATGTTCTGTACAGTGTCCATGTCTATGGAATGGCTGATATGTTTTAAGTGTTTTAAGGACAGAAATTGTTTGTCTTCGTCTCAGCAAGAAGCAGAATATGATCAAAACTGAAGGGCAGGGTAAGGTCCACTGAATTAAGCAGCCTTTGTTGAAACAGTAACACACACACTCTCACACACATACACACAGCCATTATGTGTAAACAAATTGACAGTACTCAGGTCTTCCTTCTGTGATTCTAAAGCGCTGTAACCTATGTGAAAGTTCTACAGTGAAGTCATTGTCATTATCACATTTCTCATTGTGTTAATGTTATCATGTGTTAATACTATGGCTGGTCTGTGTATATCAATGCAAACAATTATTCTTTATGCCTTATTAAATAAGGCATATTAACATAATTAAAAGAACAATGACGTTTATTTATTTATTTATTTATGTATTATTTGTTATAGATGGCACTTCTATTATTATTATTTTTTTTTTTTTTGCATAAAGTGAGGGGCATGTTTATTATGATGTAAAATGAAACAGCCACTTTTTCACACGTGGCAGACAGATTTTTCCCCCTTAATGAATTATCATTAAAAAATACATGTTGTATTAACCCATATAGTTTTTTTTTTTTACATGTATTAGCCCATGTATAATATTATCTTTGTGTACTATTCAAATTTGTTTGATGATGTCAATTATTTAATGTGACAAATGGCAAAAAAAAATAAAAAATCAGGAAGGGACAAATTATTTTTTATGGTACTATATACAATATGTATGTATTGTATAAGTTAGGGATGAATCTAGAACTTTTGAAAAGCGTGTTTGCAGCAGCATCAGGTGGCTTGATTTTAATCTCCAGTTCTAATGCTTGTTCCCTAATATGTCCCCATCTTCCTGCTGTTTTTTATTTTTTTTTTTGAGTTTTTATTTTTTTTTTTACTTTTGAGTTTAAGCAGCAAGACTCTCTCTAAGATTTAGCGTTTTGTTATTTACTTGCCATTCAGTATAATTTCATGTGGTTTTCTGAATTTTTTTTTATAATAAAGCGTAATAAATATTGGTAATATTAAAAACAGTTTTTCCTAAGTGGACATTATTATTATTATTATTATTATTATTATTATTATCATCATCATCATTATTATTATTATTATTGTTGTTGTTGTTGTTATTGTTGTTATTGTTATTGTTGTTGTTGTTTATGTTTATTGTAATGTAAGTCAGGAAATAACTGATGCTCTATGAACATGCAAGCACACAGACAAATGTTTAACATTCACTGCATCAGAAAACCAGGTCAACCCAAAAGTATGAATATGTTGTTATTCCTTCCTTTTTTTTTTTTTACAATAGATTATTTAAATAAATTAAATTAAGATTTAGACTCCTCTGGTTCAAGTTCATCAAGTTGGTCTCTTTCTCTCTGTGATGTAAAGCTTTCCACTGGAATTCATGCCATCTTGCAAAAAGCTTTGTCTCTTTCTGAGAAGCAAAAGCACTAAATGTATATGTATATATGTAATGTATATTATTTATGAACATATAACACTCTGTGTTTTACATGAGTAGGACTAATGCAGAAATGGAGTTACAATGACAAATTCTAAAAAGACTAGTTTGTCTGATTATGACATACACTCCACTTAGGCAGAGGTGAACTGTTAAAAGGAAATTCATGCCTGAATATACAGTAAGCCTGGTCTCATTATTCCTGTGGGGGGAAAAAAAACATGAAAAAATATATAATAAAGGTTGTTTTGAATGCAGTAATTAGTCTAGTGTTATGATAATATTGATAATAAATCATCACTATAACAAATTACATGAGGTTTTTAAATTATTAGCACAGAAGAACTCTGACTTCATGTGTAGTATCATTCCAGATCAGGAGTCCCACCTGCTTAGATGTCTTAAAGTAAGAAGGGCGGGTGTGCTGGATGGCATCAATCATTGCACTCTTTCATTATATCTTCTCTCCTTAACTTAGTGAATCTAGAATTATAAAAAAAAACATCATGTATAGCACCAGTCCATAAGAGAAATCATACCCAGGAGCTCACTAAAGTAGGAACTATTGCACTTACATCATAATACATATCACATTGTGAGATATCATTTAATATTTTGAAGGAGGGAAAATATTTAGAAAAATAGGCCTTAAGATGCCAATTAGTTCATGTGTGGACCCACCATGGTTTACATATAGGAGGAAACCTTGTGCAGATGAGGCACTGCTCGATATGTTACGTTCCGTATTGAGTCATCACAAGACAGCTGATAGTCCAGTCTGTATTTTTATTTATTTTTATTTTTTACTCTTCATGTGCATTTAACATGGTTCAACCCCATTTCATGGCATCAAAACCTATGGAGGAAATTAAACTGTTGGGATTATTAGAACTTAAAGAAAAATATAAAAAAAAAGATCATAGGTTTTGTGGCTAGTGCTTTGTTTTATCTCTGTCCCATTAAGCATGGAATGTTCCACCTGTTGGGGAGGTGATGATAACGATAAGGATGAAAAAGAAAGCAAAGTAAGGTTTTGGGCAGCTTGTTTTGGGCAGAGAGATCCTCAGGAGAGGTATGGGTGAAGGAGAAAGAGAGAGATTGTGAAGTGGCCCATCTTTTGCAACACAATATAGAGTGAGAAGAACTCCTGATATTCAAAACAAAGCACAATAGATTTACAGAATCAAAAGAAAATTATGGAAATGCACATGGAATGTGTGAGAAAATATGTACGAATCAAAAGGATCAGATTGTCCCTGATAAACAAGCCAAGGGCGACAATGCTGAGGGAAAAACTTCCCAAGCAGGAGAAATGGGGTTTCTCCTCCTCGGACCACATTGGGTTTAAGTATTTCTTTCTCTTGGAATACAGTAATTATTATTATCGTCTTGTTCTGGGTGGTAAAAGACCCCAGCTAGCATGATTGAGCATCTCTACCATTCTTAGCCTGTGTGTGTTGTACTGAAGTTACTGCAATTGCACAGGGTCTTTGTTGCCATAATTTGTGCTTCATATTCCACCATACATTCTCAATGTGTTCATACAGTACGCAGCCATGCATGTGTAATCCCAGCAGATTGCGGTTTGGCATATTGTCCTGCTAGTAAAGATAGAGTTTGGACGCCAGCAATCTTGCTCCAAAAGGGGTTGTATGTAATATTACGAACATGCGTGTTTAATTATTTGTACAAAGAATATTGCAACTGTTAGGTGTAAGTAACTATTAGTCGAAGAATTCAGTTCACCTGTTTCTCTTTCAGTGTGTTTACTAGTTTGCAAAGAAATAAGACTTTAGAGTTTTGTCAGATATCTTTGTCCCTGTGGAATATGATTTAAATAATACATTTACAGACTATAATTATTATTATGATTATTATGATTATTATTGCCTTTGACTGAAGCTTAGTCCAGTGATATGTGATATAAGGATCACTATAACCAGGAATTGATCCAAACAGGGTCAAAGTCAGGTCAAATATGTGACACTGTTTCTTTTGAAAGCCTCCTTCCTGTTTAAAGTTTGTGTTTTGGGGTATTTGAGGTGTACGCATTAATAACAAGAAGGACCAGACTTGGCGATGGCATCCTCATCCATATTGTTGCTGCTTTTATGCTCACAGAGGTTACAAAGCCATTTCTAAGGGGTCTCGTCCCTGATCTTTTCAATAGCTAGGAACACCCCTGGTTTCACTTAACTATGCATTTAAACATACTGAGTAAATCAAATGACATATGTTTACAATTGATTCATGCCGAAGAGCATCTCTAAATGCACATCGACCCTTGAAGTCAGTCACGCGAACATCCAATGCATCAGTAATCACGGGGCTCTGCAGGCAAAGTGCCCAAGACCACAAACCCAATGTCCAAACTCCCCAGACGCCAATTTGAATGAGACTTCATGGGATGCACCAGACTTGGTCTTGGTCTTGGTCTTGTCCTAAGGGACCAGAGCTACACCGGTGGCACAAGGAGAGCCTTCACTATATTGAGCACAATGTTTGGTGTTGTTTTGTCTGCTTGGTGTATTAATGACTAATTTGTTAGTTTAATTTTCTAAATGGCCATCTACGTGTAAGATACCTGATATTTTTGAGATACACAGCTGTATCTAAGGAGTCCCGTTTGTGATTGCATTACTAGTGGCCTATTGTGTATCATTATCAACAAATGAGAAATGAATTTCTTATTTTACAAATATTTTATAAACACACACATACAGTACAGTTGCACTTGAAATTATTCAGCCCCCATTGAAAATTTGTTTTTGGGGCCAAATTCTTGTAGCTGTTTGTAATAAATCAGTGAAGCAGGAGTTATTTAAATAGCTCAACACAACCATTGTAACAAGTGGTTTCTCCATAGTCCACACAAAATGCTACTTTGAATGATTACTACAGTATCAAAAGTATTCCCGATCCCCCTTTAGCTATTATTACGTGCTGCAAATGTGATGTGTTGTCAGACACTAGCTTCTGGCAGTGTTTCTGCGAGATCTTAGCCGATTCCTTATGGGCATTGGACTATACTGTACATTAGTGAGATTCTTGGATTTGCATGATGCAATTAATTTATTTTACTGTATGTATTTTTTTCCCCCTCAAATACTGCCAAAGATGTTCTATTGGATTCAAGTCAGGCCACTATGACGGTCACTCCAGAACCCTCCAGGACGTCACCTTCAGTGTTCAGTATGTGCCGAGTGACACGTCAGTGGCTGCTGCTCCCAAATCTGCCTGTAGGTCCTTTCCAGTTAATCAGAGGTTTTTTCAACATTTGCCTGCTCAGGAATCTGGTAGCAGCAGGTGAAGAGCAGCTTCCTCTTTCTGCTACGTCCAGCGAGTGCAGCGACTGTTCCTTTAACTTTGAGCTTGTGAAATAGGCTTCCTTCTGTATTTCTAGAAACATTAACTACTGTACCTTTGCTATTTTTTATATGCTTGTCCTTGTTGGTGCAAGGCAACAGTCTATTCTCTTAACTTTATGGACAACTCTCTTGACATGAGGCATCATAAGTTGAATCAGGTGGACTTAAGACCACCCTTGATTTACAAATTTCTGCTTTAATGTGAAATTTTAATCAGGGTGTTGAATAATCTTGCAACGGCACTAATCAGTAAAAGGGGCCATACTGTATGTGTTGACTTTGCAGGAATCAGTTGTGTTGAGCTTTTTAAATTTTTCTTATTTCACTGATTTACAGTATGATAAACAGCCGCAAATTAGTCATTTTGGACAACCTGATTTTCAATGGGGGTTGAAGAATTTATTGTGTAACTGTATTTCATAACACACAGTCACTTTTAATAGTATTTTATAATCAAGACGGGATTTCATTACGAGTCAGTGCAATGTGGATAAGATTGGATGATGTGCTCATATCACTCAGTTTTAGAAGACAATTGCCTGAAAAAATAAATCATGCTGAAGGTATAACTGATGCTTATGGTTTCTGTATTTTGTTTTCCTGAATTTTGTTTTAAAAAGCACATCACAGTTACAGTTTAAATAGAAATAAAGCAAATAAATGATGTTGATGAAAATCAGCAATGCTTTATTTAAGAAAGGTTCACAGTCTCTATTGAGTCCAGTCTGGTCCCTATGACGGAGGCTGCTTTCCTGAGCATCTTATTAAACCTATTGGCATCTCCCAAACTCGCATTAGTCATTAATCACTTCATATTTCTGAGGACGGTGCTGTGGCTGCAGCTTTAGCACGTAGCATTTAGCAAATAAACGTTGTACATGTTTATTTACTAAATGTAACATTAATGTATGAGTTGTGCTGCTGGTAGATTAAACTACACACTGGAAAAGATGAATGTTTGACGTGAAGAATGTTTAACACACCTCAGTAGAAGATCTGTCGATTATTCCAGAAAGTTTCAGCATAGATGGCCTCTGCTTGCTGTACTTTTAATAAAAAGCAAAAGCAGAAGGGGAAAGTGAAACAATCAAATGAGAGCATGAGGCTACTGAGGAAAACGAGAGGAAAACAGTCTAGTTTACACTAGATGATTCAATTTGTACTTGTCGCTGATTCAATTTGTTAATCTGTGCACCGAAGAAAGTGGTAGAGTGAATCCTGTGATCGCGACTCTCAGGTGATGTAAAACATATACTGCAGTGTGTGCAGTGTTGGCAGATTGGCTGGGTCCCTTTCTAACTGTGTGTGAGTGAAAACATCGTGCGCTAGTTTGAAACCAGGCTTGACCCAAGTGCCCATCCAATCAGTCATTATGAGGTCATTAAGGTTCCAAGATGGATTGTTTATTTTAAAGTGTCTGAACTGAAGTTTGAAACACTGGTATTGTAGACAGTAATAACAAAGTCCACATTTACATTTGTCCATTTTGATTTCCTGCGGCTTTTACTGGTCCTTTATCAATGTTGCACATTAACATTATTCATACTACGTTTGGTATCAATAACTGTGCAGAAAGAATTGCCATCATAAAACACGAGGCAGCATACTTTGTGGAAATTACTAGTTGAATCTTTTTCAAAACTTTTTGCCTTAACGATCCATGTCCAAGATCATGTTGCCATTTTAGAAGAATTATTGGCTTGTATCAAGGATATAGTGCTGACCTGGAAAAAAAATCATGAATCAATTAGTGAAGTCACATCGTGTACAAAAAAAAAAAGGCAAGTAGAAATCATAGTTGAGCTATGTTTAATAGTGAAAGTTGCCACACACACAGTGTGAAGAGAACTTACCGGATTGGAGTTAAACAGCTGTGTGTCCATAAGAAAACCCATTGTTATTGAGACTTAAATTTGCTAGGGACCATAAAAATTGCATAAGAAATGTTGGCATAAAATAGCACAGCCATATTCTAGGCATTAGATTGTGACATTATCAATAGTATATATTAACATTACATATATTAGAGTGTACAAGGATTTTTGGTGTCTCTGCAGTTGTTCCCGAGGTGTCGGTGTTCCAGAAACACTCGTCTCCTTCTCCAGAGCTGGTGTGTCTCGCTACAGGTTTCTTCCCCAAAGCACTAAACATCACCTGGCAGAAGGACGGAGAGGACGTGCATGAGGACGTGGAGCTCAGAGAGACGTTACCCAACCAGGATGGAAGCTTCCAGAAGAGAAACATTCTGAAAGTCCCAGCTGAGGAGCTGCAGAAACACAACTACACCTGCGTGGTTCAGCACAGCAGCTTGGAGAAGGAGTTAGTGCGAGAAGTACCAAAAGGTCCTAATAAACTAGAGCTGTAGAGAGTGAAAGCTGATTTCTTGCTGCAGCAGATAATAAAGACTCTGTGCTGATTTAACAGGTGGAGGATCAGATGGAGGATCAGGTGGAGCACCGATTGCTATCATCACTGCTGTAGTCGCGGCTCTCGTCGCTCTCGTCGCCGTTGTTGTTGGAATTGTGGTCTGGAAGAAGAAGAAGAACTCTGGTGAGAGGAGGAAGGAGGCAGATGTGAAGTTTTCAGAGAACAGATTTACACTTTCTAATTCCTGAAAGGGGATCTGATGAATATTTTGCTTCAGTTTAAGTTGAACTGATAAATTAGACGAGACAATAAGCTGATATTGACTAATTGTCTTGTGAAAGCAAATCCAGTAGACAGATTTGATACTAACTGTCTGTCCATCATCTGTGTTTCAGGCTTCAAACCTGTTCCACCCAAACCCTGTAAGTGAACCT
>JAAGKR010012939.1:0-15173 GCA_011419295.1 Clarias macrocephalus
ACACAGAGGCAGACAGACTCACACACACAGAGTCAGACAGACTCTCACACACAGAGTCAGACAGACTCACACAGAGTCAGACAGACTCACACACACACACACACACACACACACACACACAGAGGCAGACACACACACACACACACACACACACACACAGAGGCAGACACACACACACACATACACACACACACACAGAGGCAGACACACACACGCACACACACACACAGAGGCAGACAGACAGACACACACACAGAGGCAGACAGACAGACACACACACACACACACACACACACACACACACACACACACACAGATAGACTCGCACATATACACACATACACACAGAAAGACTCTCTCGCACGCACACACACACACAGACAGCCTCACACACACACACACACACACACACACACACACACAGCCACACACACACAGCCACACACACACAGCCACACACAGAGACAGACAGACACACACTTTGCATTATTTTCCTTTACTTCCTTTATATTACTTTACTTCTTTCCTTCCTTTTTGTTCTAGTATTTCTTCCTCTTATACTTTTCTTCACTTTCCTTTGTTTTATTCTCCTTCCTTTTTATACTTTCTGTACTTTTCATTGTTCATATATACATTTTGTTCTGTACATTCTTTCTGCACTTGTTCCAGTATTTCTTTCCTCCTGTCTTTCTGCCTCTGTTCCTTCCTGATGGCCAGTGTTTATTTATTGTTGTTTATGGTTTTTTGTGCTTATCTGTCTGTCTGTTGAAGGTGTGGGAGGGCCGATGGCGCGTCATCCCCCATGACGTGCTGCCCGATTGGCTGAAGGATAACGACTATCTCGTGCACGGACACAGGCCACCCATGCCGTCCTTCAGAGCGTGTTTCAAGAGCATCTTCAGAATCCACACAGAGACGGGCAACATCTGGACACACCTTCTCGGTGAGGAAACGAAAACACACACTCATGCTCTGTGATGTTGTGCTGCACATCTACAACCTGCTCTAATCATCAGGAATCAGCTGAATAGAGTTTCTGTGTTTTTTGGGACAGAGCCACAGTGTCTGAGGATTGCTAGCGTTACATGCACAGATTGTTAAACTGTACTGCAAGTTTATATGTCTGGGAATGAGTGATTTGTCATGATGTAAAAACCAGATGCTCAAGTTTGGTTTTCGTGCACTTACTGTCTCAAATATTATCCAGTTCTTACCAGGCTCCTTTAAAATTCTACGAACTCAAGCTATTAGATTAAAGCAACTGAGAAATCAGGGGGACGTGATACAGTTCTGCCATCTAGTGGACAAAATAAATCCAACTTAATTTGAGTACTTTGAGGCAGGATTCTAGTGAGCACTGGGAAACATAAGAGGAAACAAATATGAAAGGACATAACAGGAGAAACAGAATGGCGAGATGGGTGAGAGTCAGTGAAAGAATAGGACTGTTTTGTTTTTATTTATTCCTTTGTAAAGTAAATTACAAAATAAGTAAAACTCACAAACATGAGCAAGCCTCTGTGTGAGGTTAATACATCCCACCTCCTGCGTTACCATTGTTAATCTACAGTTTTATCTACGATCGGTTAGAAACTTGGAGCACGAAGGTTGGACTTAAATCGTTGTTTTATTGTTTTGCCCAATTTAGCACCATATTTATTAATTATTATGTCTCATCTTCAATCTAAACCACACATACATATAATTAAATAATAATCATGATAAATATTGAAAAAATGGACATATTGATAAAAGTTTAGCCAGCTTCTTTTTTGTGTTATTATTGGTTAGAAATCTCTAAAGGATGAAGATGAGACTTGAAATGTGTTTTTAAGCGACTGTGTAAAAGACCAAGAAATGTATAAGTCATTCTGTGTTTTGCAACAAAAATGGTTACTTTTCTTTATACTACATGTTTTTTTTTTTTGTTTGTTTTTTTGCTAAGGATCTTTTTACATTAATGTCGCTTTATTGCTGATATTCAGGTAAAATTAGACAAATATAAATCTGTAATAAAATGTACTTTTAACACGTTAAATGTGTTTTGAAAAAGAATTAAAAATACAAGTACGTTCATTTAATTTTCACATCTTGTGTTTTCTTCCCTTTCTCTGTTTGTGGGCAGGTTGCCTGTTCTTCCTGTGTCTGGGGATCGTGTACATGTTCAGACCCAACATGTCGTTCGTGGCACCGTTTCAGGAGAAGATCGTGATTGGCGCGTTTTTCCTAGGAGCCATCCTCTGCCTGTCGTTCTCCTGGCTCTTCCACACAGTGTACTGCCACTCAGAGGGCGTCTCTCGGATATTCTCAAAGTCAGTGGATTTGTGGGACAAGCACCAACACATACAGACACACGCGCACACACACATCCAGCAATACTGAGGCTACAAAACAGAAGCAGCTGTAATCAATGAGACCTCGTCGAGCGTGCTGTTCCATTTCCCCGAACTCTCTCGTATCGATTGTATGCGGTGGTACTCGGTGAAACCGTACTGTTATTGATCCCACAGTCGTACACATAATGGGTGAAGTGAACTAAGTGAAGTCTTGATGAGGGAGTGGAAAGTCTTTCAGCAGAGTAGTAAAGAAATGTGGAGTTAACAAAAACAAAACAAAGATCTGCCTTAATTTTACTCTACCAAATATATATAACACTAAATTACTTTTTTTTCAGCACGTTTACTGTAAGGAATGATGTAAGGTAACACTGCCACCTAGTGCACGTGTTTATATTACATGCAAGACCTGCCAGCTTTTACGCATTTCGTGCAAAACGTTAGAATACTGATGTTATCAAGTTTGACTTTTCCCTCAGAACTAGCAGTCATATAAAGTTTTTGAACTTTACGCCTCACTTGAGTAAACTCGTCACCCGTCACCTCCCCCCTGATGAATGCACCGATGCTGACCTTCGATTTTTTTCAGAATAAAAATGATTAATGTTATCTATAAATCTATTAAATGTTTTAAAGTGCAACAGTAATGCCAGTTAGAAAGTGATTAAAATGATACTAACTCTTCTGTGGTAGCCTGGTGTTTACTGTAAAACCCTGTATATAAGTACAGTCCTGTAGTGAAACTGTACTGAGTTCCTGTATCTTGTTGTGTCTTGCCGTAGGTTGGATTACTCAGGTATCGCGTTCCTGATCATGGGTAGCTTTGTGCCGTGGCTCTACTACTCGTTCTACTGCTCCCCTCAGCCCTGTGTCGTTTACCTGATCGTGGTGTGTGTCCTGGGCCTCGCCGCCATCACCGTCTCCCAGTGCGACTTCTTCGCCACGCCGCAGTACCGAGGAGTAAGAGCAGGTGAGCAGTCACATGACATGATATACAGTCAACCTCATAACTATCGGCACCTTGTCTTGAGTGTTTGCCTGCGCTTATTATCTCACCACACAGGATGCACTTAACTTACAAGCTACAGTACATAGTTCAGTCTTTTTTTGTGTTTAAAATTGGTTCAAATTTGTGGCTGAACATGACCCATGTGAAAAGTTTTTTCATAGCACAGCTGAGTTTCTGACAATCTTCAAACGATGACTTAAGACTGATTTGTTCCTTCGGTATTTAAAAAAAAAAAAAAAAAAAAAAACGTCTTTGAGTATGACTAAACTAGTAACCCAGTGTAAGGATCTATCCAATGACAGAAACTTCAAAGCACTTTTCAGTATCTAATAGAATTGAGACGGTTGCAAAACAGATTGTTAGCATTATTTAGGGGTGTAAATATTTTTGCTACAGGTTTTCTGTCTGTTTTGTACACATTTAATTGTGGTCAAGCTGAACCGCAGTGAAGAGTAAACGATTCATGGAAATAAAAAATATATATATATTTCCATGAACTAATTTCTGTGTGCCGTGTTGTTCCAGGAGTGTTTGTGGGCCTGGGCCTGAGCGGAGTCGTCCCCACGCTACACTTCGTAATCTCAGAGGGCTTCCTCAGGGCCACCACAATCGGTCAGATGGGCTGGCTGTTCCTCATGGCCACACTTTACATCACCGGTGCCTGCCTTTACGCCGCGCGCATCCCTGAGAGATTCTTCCCCGGCAAATGTGACATCTGGGTGAGTCAAGCGTTTTAATTTTGACTGTAATGATTAGTGATTTTCATTTAATGTTTGTTTACGTTCATGTAATCCTGTCCTGCGTCAATGATCCCTGCTTATTGTTCCCCTCAGTTCCACTCGCACCAGCTGTTCCACATCTTAGTGGTGGCGGGAGCGTTCGTGCACTTCCACGGCGTGTCAAACCTGCAGGAGCTCCGCTACACAGTGGGAGGCGGCTGTACCGAAGCCGGCGAGCTGTGAGACCGTGGCCACGCCATCAGTGGGAGACCGAGTTCTCCTTTTATTATAACCACCACCACCAGTAATGCCTCCACCTCTCAATCTGTCTCGCTCCACTACCGAGGGCTGAACAAGACCTTTTTTTCCTCGTTTGTTTTTTTCCCCCCTGATTCCCTCTCTCTCTCTCTCTCTCTCTCTCTCCTCCTCTCCTGCCCTCTTGAATAAAAACAATCCTGATGCGATTCAGTGGAGCTACAGGGTGGACCGACTCCAGTAGACGGATTTACAGAGTTGCTTTTGAGATCTGTAAACCTTTGACTTCATGCTGTTTGCATATTAACTGGGTTTGAGGGGTTAAAAAAAAAAGAACGGTTGTGAAATTTTGCCTTTAAAGGTACAAATGGTTTTAACTGTTATACATGTTGTTATTGTTAATGTAAATAAGATTTCTAAACTGGGGTTATATAGATTTTTACAAATGCTTAATAATAATAATATTAATAACAATAATGTAATAGTATTGTTAATTGAATCGAGAGGAAAAGAATGGAGAGATGCAAAATCGGTGCATCGATTTAGGATCTTGGATTCAGCAAATCAACTGTGCACTTCTGAACCAAAAACGAGAAAAAGGGTGAAAATGAGAACCATGACTAAAGGACCAGGGAGAAATATGATTTCGGATCGAGCTGGACGAAGCAATATCCGCTGCTTCACATGAAAGAAAGTGCACAGCCAGGTGTTTTTCTCCAGAGTGTTTATCTATGGAGCTGAGTCAGAAGTCCAGAAGAAGCCATCGAGAGAGTTTTTCTGGCAAAGCCATAAAATCCTGACAGGTGCCAGGTCCAAGAGCTGGCCTTAAGATATCGCTTTCAGGCTCTGTTTTCACACAAGGAATTGCTGCACCTCGGATCACACTTTTCGATTCGTTTTAATGGAATGCTGAAGAAGATCCCGGCATGCGGAGATGCTGAGATGCGCGTTTACACACAAGTTTTCTTTTCTTGCTATGATTTGCTTCTTATTTACGCTTCAGTTTCATTTCTGCAGTATATGTGCGGCCAGGATCGATCCTTTTTTCCCTTTCTTTCTTTTTGCATATAATAATGCAGGAAAAAGCTTTAGTTTTGGGTTAAGCTTTTTTGCTCGCCTTTTCCAGAGGGCTTATGGATCATGTGTTATAGATCCATGAAGGCATCACACTGTGTTTCATCTATCTAAGAGTATTGCTACGTATGGGTCGGACTGCTCACGTTAACGGAAGGCAAAACCCGGCTTCGTATGACCTTTTTTTTTTTTTAACAAGATCAAGGGCCGTTAATGGAGGCATCGCACAGCCACCGTCCCTTTTTAAAAAAAAACAAAACAAAACAAAAAAACGCTGCCTTACACGTCAGGTTGTGTTGAAAAGAGTCGACTCGGGGATCAGCGTCAGTGTCTCAGAACTTGAGTACAGGAGAATCCTGTAGACTGCGCACTCATCCATCTGTAAAAGACTGTGACAGTGTTATCAGTGCATATAACTGTCGACTGCCGCGCACCCCGAATTCACCACCAACGCAAGGCCTTGATTCACTGCATAATACGTTTAATTCATTTTCTATGGTTGATTTCTTTTTTTTTTTTTTTTTTTTGGGTAGTATTCTTTTTAATATTAATTTATTAAAGTGTGAGAAATCCATACTATTTCTCGTTGAAGCACACAAAGTTCCGAGTATCTGCAGTAGAACCTTTGTATCTGCTGTATTGTTCTAATAAAATGTTTTTGAACTCTGAACTTAATGTTGTCGTGTTTGCTTATAAAATCAGTTGTACCCTTTTCAACCAGAGGTGCAGATCAGTGCATGGACAATGAAAGAAAAATATTGAGTATACACTGCCTGGCCAAAAAAAAAAAGTCACACACCTTAAGATTTAATTGGGTCAACCCTAAGCTTTGATTACACACAGTGTGTGAAAATAATTCCTTATGCTCCCAGAACCCCTCTTTCACGGTATAACCTGGTCATTCAGTACATTCAGGTCACATAACGTTGCTGAATCTATCTAGACCTGAGCAACTGAAGCAACTTCTTCAAGGTGTTGATAATGTGTTGAAGGGCTCATAACTCAGATCCATTCATTTCAAATCTCCTTGGTTGTATTCTTTGTCTAAAATGATGACTTTTTAATGGCCAGGCAGTATAAATGCTGTAAACACAAACATGCTTTCTTATCGCTCTGGATAAGCGCGTTTGCAAAATGCCTAAATGTAAATGCTCACGTTACATCTCCATTACATCTCCTGTGTGTGTATACAGACAAAATATGATGAAAAAAATCCCTTCCTGGTTTTTTCCTCATCTATTTTTGTCAATAATTGTGCTTGAACATGTGCCATTTAAATGTGCCTCCTGATGCGATGTCGTTTCACCCAGGGGAAAAAAAAAAACCAGAGAAATTAGTTTGAGGTTTGAGAGACTGGGAGCAATTTTTTTAGCGTTTCCTCCACCCTGACTCCTAGGCAGTGATTTCAGAGGAGTCTAATTTCCTGAGTTTTGATTGGCTAGAAAAACAGACTTCCATAAAGGAGCACGATGGGGCAGATAATCGAATTGTTTCTAAAGCTACAGAAACTGAAACCGGAGTGAAACTGATGTTTTTTTTTTTTTTCTTCCCCCAGACACGCCAGGTAACTTGTTAATAAGGAGGAAGGAGCACAATATGATACATTTCAAACTTATGAAATGAAACATTATTAAGCAAAAAAAAACAAAACATAAGCAGTAAATAGAAATAAACAAAAATGAAAAAGACTCTGTAGTCTCAGGTACACTTTGTGTAGATTGTTTCAGATTGTTAAGATGTTTTTCTAATGATCCTCACCAGTGCTTCTGGACATTCTGTCTCACACTTCGTAATGATTTCTTTAGCAATGTACAAAAAAAGTGTCTAGAACGAAACATGGTTATTAACACATTCGTACGAATGCTAGTAATTACAGAGACGTGTTTTTACACAAACCTCGTACTTTTATTCAGAACAAAATCTAATTTCTGTTACATTTACAAGTGTACATTTTAAATGCACAGATTAAATATCTTTATTTTATTACTCTGCCTTTATGAACTGATGTGAGCACTGATCTGATTTGAACTGATCTGATGATCCTAAACAGACTCGGTAAGTGTGTGTGTGTGTTTTGATGAGACCGGAGTGCTGTAGGATTTTATTACACTATGTACATAATAGACGTGTGTATGTAGTGGGAAAAATAACAAAACATCCGTAATGAGGACACGGAGCAGATGGGAAACAGGAGTTCTTGGTGTACCAGACGTAGTCCGTCTCACACACTAGCCATGTCAGGCTCATGCTCATCATCAGCAGCAGCAGCAGCAGCAGTGTTGCCATTGTCCTCCTCCTCCTCCCCTTCATCTTCATCGTCCTGTTGACCTTTTTTCTACAACAAAAAGAATCTTGTTATTGAAAATCTTTTCCCCTTTTAAAAGTGACTGCTTTCTTTCTTTCTTCAACTGAGGAATTCTATTAAAACTATATATATTAAGCAAAATAAACATTTCGCTCACCAGTTTGAGGAAATCGATTAGCTTGTAAGCGTCCTCGCCAGTGGACAGGTCGAGGAAGTCTCGCGGGATTCGGTAAGACAGACACGGACTTGGCTGGACGGTCACTTCGCTGGTGGTGTAACGGAAAGCAGGACCGTCCTGTTAACACAACACAGGCTCTTAATGCTCTCGTTCCACGCACTTTCTTACAAGGTTCAGTACTTGACTCGAGTAGTTTTATTAGAGGATACTTTTTTACTTTTACCGCTCGACATCCTAAAACTAATTTCTGTACTTTTACTCCATTACATTTCTGTGTTACATATCCACAGTGGTTTGCAGTATTTAAAGAGAGAATTTCGCCACCTGCTGACAATAATGCTTTATTGCCTTTCCCTTGATATCCTTAATAACAATACACACAGAGAAATATTTTGATTTTGATAGTTTTGATACTGAAAAAATTTTTAAAGTGAGTACTTTGGTACTTTTACTTACGTTCACATGTAAACATCACACTTCTACTTTTACTGGAGTTATGTTTTACTTCAAATTTGTGTACTTTGTGTCTATGGTGAACAAAGTGGTCTCAGTCCAGATTTGCAGTCTGCATCCAAGCGAACTTGAGTCTGAATCGACCCGACTGCAGGAAGTGAATTAAACGTGTCGTTTTTTGGTCGTATCTTTTTAAAAAATTATTATTATTATTTCGAATACGAGGTGAAAAACTGATCCCAAGCAGAGAGCTGTAGCGCTGAAGAAATGTCATACGTAGGAAGACATTCTGTAGATTAGTAGCAAAGAGGAAATAAAAAACATTACACGCTACATACAGAATGTTTGAAAGTAGATTCTTATAAATATGTAACCGTTTATTTTATACGCGTGCTTAGCCTGCTTCATCAACAATTCTTGGCTGAAGCAAAAGTATCGGTTCCGCTCTGATTCAGACTTGAGTTATCTTGATATCTTGACATGACTCTTCTACTTTTATTACCACCATAGATTATCCACACTACAGAATTCAAAAGTCACACTCCTGCAACCTGCAAGACTGAAGACTGAATAACTTAAGACTGAATAACAGCGACGGGAATCACCGATATGACTTTATCGAGTTACCTCAGTGCTGATTCAATCAATGTTGAGATTGTGTAAGTATGACGACTTTATAACTATCCTTAGATTTTATACATTAGCTTTATTCAACAGCTCCACAACTGAACTGAAGTGTTGTCTGTTCCTTACGACATTAGTTTTCTCACTGAAAAACCAAGCGCAGTATTTGTATTTAAACAATACAAACTAACATCGAATATAAGGGTTTAACATTAAACTTAAATGAAACAAAAAGCTACATTTTTACTGAGCAGGATGTTTCTCTGGCTGATGGACCGGTTTCATCTCCATTATAAATGTAATAAATCATTTAAAAATCTATTTTGGAGTCGACACATGAATCGGCACAGAAAAGAATCGTGATTCATAACTGAATCAATTTTCCCAATCTTTACTGAATAATACTGCACTCCATTAAAACTTCCCTAAACTTGGAATTGATGCTTGGAAACTCAGGAAATTCTCCTCAACCCAATGACTTTTCATCTCTTTTCACTATGTTAGATTGTAAACACTAGTACTGTATTATCTTTAGTTTTACCTGCAGGTTATCAGCATTTTTTCTAACCATTTTGAAATAAATCATGCAGAGAGCTTCCTGTGTTCTTGCTTTAAAAATGTTTTAATTAAACATATTTAACAATTGTTTTTTTTTCTTTCCTCATGTGATTCTTTTCCTGTCCAAGTTCAGCTTTACTTTTAAAGTATAAAAAAAACTCTTCCTTAAACGACTTTTCGTCCCTGCCGAACACTCAGCACGGTACCTGTAACGAGAGACCGGTTCCGGAGGTTAACTCGTCCCAGGTGAAGAGCAGCGAGTCTGTGACCTCGCCGAACGGATTGAAGTCGATCAGCCACACGCGTCCCTGGTACGCACACGAGACGGATACTTTAACAACACACGCTGCTTATACGATAACGTAACAGTAATATGATTTCCCTCACCGTGCTGTCCCTGTACACGTCCAGGACGACTATAGAGGGGAAGACGGACACAAGAATGTATGATTACTCAGGAGGAAGGTTCAGACTGTTGCTCTGGTGTTTTCTGTGTGCGGTGTGTGACAGGTGACTCACAGTCGTCGTTGAGGAACTGGTGCTGAACGTGCTCCCTGAAGAACTGCTGGATGGAGGAGGAGATGCCGGCGTCCTGCTTGGAGATGTGCTGGTAATGCTGCGTGTAGTCTCTCTGAGAGATTCCTGTACGCCAGGATCAGGAACACACAAAGAAGAAAATATTAAGCTGCTTCGATTAGTGTTAACATTTTGAATCAGATCCTGGTTTTATATATTTAAGGAGCCACTCGTAAGTTTTGACACCCTCTTCTAAACTGCAGTTAAAAAGCACAAACCGCTTACACCTGCCTTTGAAATCTTAATTGGTGCAAAGGTTCGTTAATTAAATAATTGATTGATTCTTTATACCACTTATCCTGTATACAGGGTCGCGGGAGTCCAGTACACTTCGGGTACGGGGCGGCCTACAACTTGGACAGGTAGACACTCATTCACACACTACGGATAATTTGGGAACGCCAGTTAGAGGAAACCCATCAAGCAAGGGGAGAACATCCAAACTCCATGCACACAGACCTCAAGGTGGAAACACGATGATAAGAATATGGTTGAGGTTGAAACGGTGAGATTTTCTATGAGATGATGTTTATGTTTCTGATTTATGGAAGGAGTCTTCAGTGTCAGAGCTTTACCCAAACTCGATGTTGGTTCATTTTCCCTTAGATCAGGTTATTATCAAAAGTTCTAGAAATTTACCCATTGCATCATCAAAGGTCAGATCATATATACAGGTAATCCCCGACTTACGAACATTCGAGGTACGAATTTCCGCAGATACGAACGGACCGCGGTTCTACAAACATTCGTAGATGCGAACAAATCACGGAAGTAGCTCACGTGTATTGTACACAAAATAAACAATGCAGTGCCTCAGATACCAATATTTACAATTGTATACAATATTTTCAGTGTGTAAGGGAATGTATAAAATATCTAAAGTCTGGTATATTGTAAGTGAGTGTGTGTGCGTGACAAATGAGTCGGCTTCACAGGTTTCAATGAAATGTCTGTCCTGTAAAGCTGTCCTGATGGTGTATAATCCTAATTTTGGAAGTGGTTAGCACTGTCGTCTTGCAGCTCCAGGGTCCGGGTTCGATTCCCGTCTCTGTGTGCATGGAGTTTGCATGTTCTCCCCGTGCTTGGTGGGTTTCCTCAGGGTACTCCGGTTTCCTCCCACAGTCCAAAGACATGTAGGTTGGGTTAATTGGCGTTCCCAAATTGGCCGTAGTGTGTGAATGAGTATGAGTGTGTGTACATGTGTGTGCCTTGCAATGGATTGGCACCCTGTCCAGGATGTACCCCGCCTTGTGCCCAAGTCTCCTGGGATAAGCTCCAGGTCCCCCGTGACCCTGAATACAGGAATAAGCGTTATAGATGACGAGTGAGAGTGAGTGAGTAATTTCCTTAGGCACAGTTATGATTTTTGTCCACATGATGGCAGTGTGGGGAAAGCGGAAAGAGATTTAGTCAAGTGGATCGGTACTGTATGCGTACAAGACTCACTTTGTCTGACTTAAGAACAAATTCAACTTACAAACATGCTCCCTGAACGGAACTCATTCATAAGTCGGGGACGACCTGTATAAACGGTGTGTGTTTAAATGAAAACCAGACATAAAGGAATAATCGCCTGTTTTTGAAAGATAAGAGTTCAGGGTCGCATGGAGTTTTCATACCAATCAGCTTGTTCTCTTTGACAAAGCAGCGAAATTCCCCTCCAGGAATGAGCTCGCTCCATTTCCTCAGCACGAGCTATACCAGAGCGGACAAACAGAAAAGTTTGAGTGAACGATGGAAGCGTAATTAGTGCTGTGTGTATGTGTGTGTGTGTGTGTGTGTGTGTGTGTGTGTGTGTGTGTGTGTGTGTGTGTGTGTGTGTGTTGCACCTCATAGTGTATAACAGGGTCTGGAGAGTCGTCGTTGCACTGAAGGAACCTGGAAGAGAAGCTTTGAGTGTTAAACACGGCGCAGTATGCCCGTCTCCGCGAGAAGGATTTCTGTATCAGGGTTTACTCACGGCTGTGTGAGATCGTGTGTGATGAAGTCTGAGCTTTTAAACAGAAGGAAGATGTCACTGAGACTCTGACACTGCAACGAGCTGTTCAGGGCAATCCAGTTAGCGTCCTGCACGTGAATGAAAACACAAAGACAACACGCACGTGGCTACTTAATCAGGACACAATTAGCCATATACTGCTTAAAATTAATTAAACTTGAAAATCTGTTATCAGCTTCTCTTGCTATAGTGCCAGTGCAAATACACTAGTTCTGTATTACGTTTCTGTGCATAAAGAAATTATGAGGGATGTGCTATTATAAGAAAATAATAATCATGATGTTGGAGTAACGTTAGAAGAGTTAAGACCCTTCATCGGCATGTCGCAAAGTGTTTTATTCCTCCTACATCACAGTCATTTGTTTGAAGCAGGTCATTGCTTACAGTATAGCAGCTACAGTATATCTCTCAGTCATTCTCTCACCAGTCTGTCTTTGTTTTGCTTTTAAAATTAAGAAGGCAAAAAAAAAAAAAAACCTGCATCTAGTGAGAGCTGGGACTGGAGACTCCGTCTGTTAACATTAAATCGGTGCTCCTTACAGAAAACCCATGTAAGAGGTTGCTATAGAAACGGCAATCCACTATGATGTAAACTACCAGTCAAAATTCTGAACACACCTTCTAACTCCATGCTCGTTCCTGATTTGTATTTCTTTATACACTGTTAAACAATATTGAAGCTGTTTATCCAAAACACAATAATCTCCTCTGAACAGTTGATATTGAGATGTATATCTGCTACTTCTGCTCTGTAAAGCTTCATAACGGCTCTAATCTGCGGTGCTGATTGATTGTTGGTGATTTCTGAGCCTGGTGACTCTAAATGAACGTCTCCTCTGCAAATTCTGAGGTAAGTTCTGGTCTTGCTTTCCTGGGAAGGTTTCATCATGGAGCTTGATGGGTTTTGCAAACGCACTCGACACAATACTGTTCTTGTAAGAACTGATCCAGAACAGCTGACCTTCATGTCCTATAATAACTACTGACAATTACCTAATGCCATATGTTCATAGAATGAAAAAAAAAAAAAAAAAAAGTGCATTTGTATAAACCTGCGATGTGCAGATTTGCTCATGTCTGAGGAAATGGATTAACACCTTCTGACCAAACACAATCAGGATTCCTGAAATTTGGCCAGTAATCTTCTGCTTACAGATCATCATATTGTTGTGATGTTAAAGTGAAACGTGTGTGTGTTCTCGCTCACCCGTGGTGCACTCCAGTTCAGTTTTGGGAAGACGCGTCCACCGAGGGAATTTATTGCTTCCTGCACTTCTGAGCTAAATTCTGGGAATTCCGGAGCCTGTAAAATGATGAGGAAAGTTTAATATATATACAATCGGATTAGTACGAAAGGTCAAGAAGTAAAAAGGTACAGAGGATGGAAAATGACAAATATTTAATACTGTCCTAGAAACTTATGTTGGAATTGTGAAATTAGTTCTAAGACAAGTTGTACGGCTGCAGGAACACTCACCGTGGCGACTGTCGTCGTCTCATCGTCAGACCACTAGGAGAGACACAGCGTTCAGACACAGAGATTTTACCAGCAAAACGTGCGCCTTCTACTGTACTGTCCCTAACCTGGGTCTAGTATCTTCTTAGGCATGAGCTTGTGCTTGTCGAGGGCCTCAGAAAGGGTTTAATACTGTACCCTTATAAAAAAATATCAATACTGAGTAACATAAGGTAAAGAATGAAACACTTTAGGGGGCCGTTATAGTTACTGAACATTTGAAGTATTCACCACCGCTCACTTGATGAAAGGATGTTAATCCGAGCAGCGTGAAAGGTCTGACCGACGTCACTCACCTGAACATCGTCCCCGTCTTCTGAGATGATGTTATTGTTCTGTGAAGGTTGATTATTGTTGTCGCTGCTGCAAAACACGAGCTTGAGTTTAATCATCTGGACTAAACTGGAAACGGAATCAATGAAACAACAAGAAGTCTCACCTTCCAGGAACCACTAATGTTCCATCGTCCAGGAGGTAATCGATTACATTCTGAGGAAGAGGAAGAATCAAGCTGAGGGGGGGGGAAGGAAGAAATTAACACTTTTTGTAGTGAAAAAAAGGCAGCATGATCGAAGCAGCGGTGCCATGACAACCCTTTTCATAAAATTGATTTAGTTACGTATGGTGAATTCTTTTGTCTGTCACTTCATGTATCCTCACAGTGACTGAAAAATAATTTTTAATAAAAAAAAAATACATTTGGATAAGACATGGTAAAATGTTTCAGTTCCTCTATAATCCTATAGGTATAATGCTAAAACTGTTGACACATTTGACAGGCAGCACAGCATCCTGTGTGGTTCGAGCGAATTATTTGCCAAGATTGTCTAGTATTGTGACAAAATGATATATCAGGACATTTATAAAATCGTTATACTTTCAGAATGACAATATAAACTGAATAGGCACATAGGTATTACAGTATGATAAAACCGTATCGGGTGGCTCCTGGTGATATCCGTCCCTAGAGTCCACACTTATCTCTTGTTTTAAGCAATAAATCGCATCAAGAGACGCATCTAGTGACTGGTAGATTTTGTCAGGAATATTGCTATAAATTTGTAAAAAATATATACTTATTATTTTTAAAAATGTGTATTATTGTTAATAATAATAATAATTATAATTTATATGATTCTTATTTTAGTCCTACCATTTTTAATCAAATATTATTATGGTTATGGTTAATAATAATTATTATGATAATAATCCTAGCATTTTTGTTTCTAAACACATTAAAAGATTTTATTCTATTTTATTCTATTTTTTTTAAGTTTTATATTAATATGGTCATTTTCTTTTTGTACTAGATTCTCTTTTTCTGTGACAAACACAATCTAAGATGATATTTTAACTATTACATGAAATTATTTTTGTACCATCCATCCAAGAGGTTCTTAAAGGAATCCTGCTGTTTCTTTGTTTCTTAGTTCTTTATCAACAAGCTTCTGTGATTATACAGTGTGTGTGTACAGTATATACAGTGTGTGCTGTGATTATACAGTGTGTGTGTAGTGTGTACAGTATGTTCTGTGGTTATACAGTGTGTGTGTAGTGTGTACAGTGTGTGC
>JAAGKR010012940.1:3956-15171 GCA_011419295.1 Clarias macrocephalus
CCCCCCTCTACTTCACTCACTTCTAATTTTAACGAGGTTTTCATTCTTTTTTTTCTTTCTTCTTTCTGTTTATCCTCTTTTCTGTCCTGCTCCTCTCTCGCTTTCTCATTCTCTGTGTGTGTGTGTGTGTGTGTGTGTGTGTGTGTGTGTGTGTGGTGTGTGTGTGTTTCATTCCCCAGTAGACAAAATACTTTCCTGTCTGTCCTTGACAGGAGACACAACAGTTCAGATAAACTCGTCTCTGTCTCGCTACAGCAGGCTAATCCCAAACCCATAGACTTCCACTGACTGTTAGCGGCGTTAGCATGAATGTGTGTGTGTGTGTGTGTGTGTGTGTGTGTGTGTGTGTGTGTGTGTGGAACTTTGCAGGTGTAGCGTCTGTTTAAATAAGCATAAACACACACACACACACACACACACATCTCCTCTTACAGACTATGAGATTCTCTCTCTCACACACACACACACACACACACACACACACACACACACACACACACAAAACAAAGCCTCAGTGTCACGCAGTTCAGGATCAGATTACTCATAACTTCTCTACAGATAAAGGACGTTTGTGTGTCTCTCTCTCACTAGTGCTTTCTTTCTTCCTCTCATTCCTCAAGTGTGTGTGTGTGTGTGTGTGTGTGTGTGTGTGTGTGTGTGTGTGTGAAGGTCATTAGCCTAAGGAACCGCACTGAGCTGCTAAAGCTATTAAAACCCAACACATTTAATTTCTCAGCAGTAAACTGAGAACACACACACACACACACACACACACACACAAACACAGACTGGCTCCGCCCACCTCCACTTCCTCCGAGTGTGAGAGTGACTGAGTTTCTAATGGTAGCTGAGATCACTTCCTCTCGCCTGCTTTACTTCCTACAGGATGGGAGTCGAACAAGAACACTTCCCTCTGTCCACACACACACACTCACACACACACTCACACTCACACTCACACACACACTCACACACACACTCATACACACACTCACACACACACTCACACACACACACACACTCACACACTCACACAGTCCCACACACACTCACACACACACACTCACACACACACTCACACACACACTCACACACACACACACACAACCCCAGGCTGGGGTCATGTGCACACGACCAGATGCCACGTTGTGCATGCGCCCACACACACACACACACACACACACACACACACACACACACACACACACACACACACACAACATAACACAAACAGTGTTGTAAAGTCTGTAATTTTCACATCTTGTCATTCAGTGCCATGCTAAATTACACGTTAAAAAGAAAAGCTTACACAAATACTGTGTGTGTGTGTGTGTGTGTGTGTGTGTGTGTGTGTTATCTCCGTCACATAGCCATCTGTGCCTTGAGAAAGGAACGAGGGTGTCTGATTGGCCAGACGGGCTGAATGGAGAAGGGGTTGATGGGTAGGGTCACGTAGACACACACACGCACACACACACACACACACACACACACACACACACACACACAGACCTAAAGAAATGTCTGCTCCAACATACAATAAGTAAAGGGGTCAGGCTGACGCAGCACGTAATGATAATAAAGCACACACACACAGACACACACACATACACACACACACACACACACACACACACACACACACTTCATTATACAGGGGTCAGGGGTGAGCGACACAGAGCGTACTGCATGACTGGAAAATCACTGGAAGGCCACTTTAACTTAAAATCATCATCATCAACAACTACAACAACAACAACAACAACAACTTGATAAATAATCTTAACTCATTATAATAATTGAAAAAAAAATCTGTAATTTGCATAGACAACCCCCCCCCCCCACCACACACACACACACACACAGAAAACAGCCACTACTTCTTCTGCACTCCCCTCAATCAACATCTCAGATGAGCAAGTGGTCAGAGCAGCTCTGCCCTACAAAAGCTGCAGGTCAGGATAAAATCAACCCAAGAGTCCTGAAGTCCTGTGCTCCTCAACTATGTGGGGTCCTACGGCACCTCTTTAGCCGTCTCTGCCGAGTCTGTCTCTGCAGAATGTCCCTGACTTGTGGTAAACATCCTGCATTGTTCCTGTCCCCAAAATACCACGACTCTCTACCCAGAACAATACAGGCCCGTCGCTCTAACATCACATATTATGAAGGTGTTTGAGAGACTTATCCTGGATACACTTCGTCCTCTCTTGGCCCTCTTAATTGTCCCTATCAGCCATTCCTGGTGTATAGATGACGCCATTATACACCTGCTCCACCGAACCTACTCCCACCTCGACAAACCTGGGACCAGTGTTAGGATTATGTTCTTTGACTTCTCCAGTGCCTTCAACACCATACGACCGGCAGTACTGGGGAAGAATCAAAGGATCATGCAGATTGATACTCTCTCGGTCTCCTGGATCATGGACAATCTGACCTTTCGTCCCCAGTATGTCCGATTACAAAACTGTGTGTTTGACAGTGATCTGCAGCACAGATGCTCCTCAGGGGACTGTTCTCTCTCCATTTCTTTTCACCATCCATACATCTATAATCTTTAAATATAATTCAGAATCATTCCATCTACAGAAGTTCTCTGATGACTCGGTGGTTGTGGGATGTATTAAGGGTGGTGACATCTCCTAGTACCAGTCTGTGGTGGATCACTTTGTTTTCTGGTGTGAACGTAACCACCTACATCTCAACATCAAGAAAACGAAGGAGCTGGTGGTCGACTTTAGGAAAAGTAGAACCACTGTGACTCCTATATCTGTCCAGGCAGAGACAGTGGACAGGGTCTCTGAGTATAAATACCTGGGAGTGTATCTGTGACTGGTCAGTTAACACAATGGCACTCTACAAGAAAGGACAGAGCAGGTTGTACTTTCCTGAGAAGGCTCAGGTCTTTAACATCTGCAACACCGTTCTTCGGATGTTTTATGACTCTGTTGTGGCGAGTGTCGTTTTCTATGCTGTGGTCTGTTGGGGCTGCGACATGAAAGCGGCAGACAGAAACAGACTGGACAAGGGCATTAAAAGCGCCGGATCTGTTCTGGGCTTGGATCTGGACTCTGTTGATGTCGTGGCAAGGAGGAGGATTCAGTGCAAAATACACACAATCTTAAACAATCCTCACCCGCTATACAGTGTTCTCTCCGACCAGAGGAGCGATTTCAGCCTGAGACTGATGATGAGCAGGAGTTCTCCAGGGTTCTACAGGGTTCTCCAGAGTTCTCCAGAGTTCTACAGGGTTCTCCAGAGTTCTCCAGAGTTCTACAGGGTTCTCCAGAGTTCTCCAGGGTTCTCCAGAGTTCTCCAGGGTTCTCCAGAGTTCTCCAGAGTTCTACAGGGTTCTCCAGAGTTCTACAGGGTTCTCCAGAGTTCTACAGGGTTCTCCAGAGTTCTCCAGGGTTCTACAGGGTTCTACAGAGCACAGCAGGAGAGCTTTTCTCCCAATGGCCATAAAATTATACAACTCGTCTCTGTAACATTTACACTACAGGATACGGACTGGCAGTAGTTACTGTTCAATAATACTTTATGAAACTAGTTCCAAGTGCAATATCTTATTACCAGTGACATTAGTGCAATTTCTTTCTTTTCCATCTCCATTCCAAGTGCAATATCAGTATATTAATTACAGTATTTTAGTGCAATATGTAACTTATTGTTTGCTATATTTAATTTAAATTTCTATTTATTTATTTTTATTATTTTCATTTTTAATTTCTTTCATTTTTATTTTTTCCCTAATCTTGTTTCCTTGTCTAATCTGTTACTCCTTTCTTTTCTTCCTGGTAAACAAATCAAAGCGATTTCCCTCTGGGATTAATAAAGTTCTTTGAATCTTGAATCGTATTTTATGCCATGACTAACTGAATCTCAGAATCAACACACACACACACACACACACACATTAGCGGGGCAGGGACACACACACGCACACACACACACACACACACACACACACACACACACACACACACACACACACAGACAATGGCCCATGATGAGACTCTGACCTTCTCTCTTTCATCAGTGTTTATTCCCCTTTCACACTTATTGGATTTGAGCTCCTGTCAATAAGGGGGAGGGGCCACGTGCATGTGTGTGTGTGGGTGTGTGTGTGTGCCATGAAAGGTACAAGAGACAGGAAAAAGTTTAGCTTCTCTAAAGGTTCCATCACTGAGTTCTTCTGTAGCTCTTTTCCACCAGAGTTCATGTTCATGTTCTGGTGCCTCAGAACCTCCTAAGAACTGGATTTAGAGAGTCACGCTATTACGAAACTGTTCAACACCTGTACGTCTCTACTTTCCCAGCAATGACAGCGCTCATGTAAGCTCTAGCTGCAATGCCAGCAGCAAAAACAAACAAACAAAAAAAAATGCTAGCGGCAAGAACAACAACAGCGAACTTCATCACGGCTTTGTGAGCAGTTCTCCTGGCTGTATCGCTACAAGAAAGCAATTGAGCTGCCCATCGCGCAAGTATCGGTGTCGCCATGGCAGCGGTGTTTCCGTCCGAGGGCCGAAGCTTTGGCCGTCTAAAAACAAAGAACTGGTTCGAAATCTGACACCGACTCTGAACTACAGTAGCTCCGGAACCGGCTCGGTGGAGACGGGAAACATCACACTCAGTGTCTGTCTGTCTGTGTGTCTGTGTGTGTGTCTGTCTGTCTGTGTGTCTGTCTGTGTGTCTGTATGTCTGTCTGTGTTTCTGTCTGTCTGTATGTGTGTCTGTATGTGTGTCTGTCTGTGTGTGTGTCTGTATGTCTGTCTGTGTGTCTGTCTGTCTGTGTGTGTCTGTGTTTCTGTCTGTCTGTGTGTCTGTGTCTGTCTGTGTGTCTGTGTGTGTGTCTGTGTGCCTGTCTGTGGGTGTGTCTGTGTCTGTCTGTGTGTGTGTGTGTCTGTCTGTCTGTGTGTGTCTGTCTGTGTGTGTGTGTGTCTGTCTGTCTGTCTGTATGTGTGTCTGTATGTCTGTCTGTGTTTCTGTCTGTCTGTGTGTCTGTCTGTGTGTCTGTCTGTCTGTGTATGTGTCTGTGTTTCTGTCTGTCTGTGTGTCTGTGTCTGTCTGTGTGTCTGTGTGTGTGTCTGTGTGCCTGTCTGTGGGTGTGTCTGTGTCTGTCTGTGTGTGTGTCTGTCTGTCTGTCTGTGTGTGCCTGTCTGTGTGTCTGTCTGTGTGTGTGCCTGTCTGTGTGTCTGTGCACCTGTCTGTGGGTGTGTCTGTCTGTGTGTGTCTGTCTGTGTCTGTGTGTCTGTCTGTGTGTGTGCCTGTCTGTGTGTCTGTGCGCCTGTCTGTGCGCCTGTCTGTGTGCCTGTCTGTGGGTGTGTCTGTCTGTCTGTGTGTCTCAGTCCATCAGTGTTCCCATCTGTCAGGATACAGCTAATTGAAGAAAAAGCTTATTGGCGACTAGCGAAGCCAAAAGGGAGCCTTGCTGCACACACACAAACACACAACACACACACACACACACACACACACACACACTGAGAGTAAAGTCAGTAAGTGATGTGATCGATCGGATAGAGTGTGCGCAGGTTTTGTCTGACGCCGAGGTAATTAGCGCTGACGTTTCAGAGTTAGCTCACAGGCTGCGGTGTCCGATCTCAGATTCATTCACACTGACCTTCACCACCCTGTGTGTATGTGTGTGTGTGTGTGTGTGTGCACATGTGTGCGTGTGCGTATGTGTGAGTGTGTGGGCGTGGGTGTGTGTGCGCGAGTGTGTGTGTTTTTGTGTTCTAAATCAGAAAAAAACAAACAAAAACCAAAGTGGAGAAATGCACAAAACAGACTTTCCTGATACACTCACTCACTGCTCCGTGTGTACTCCGTGAGGGAGGGGGATGGGCAGGGGGAGGGGTCTGACAGGCCTGCATATGAAACAGGACATACCCAATATCCCCTGAGGGATTCCACTTCCTCTCCCAGCATCCTCAGCTGTACACCAGATATCCCACAATCCTCTGAGACAGCGGGAGGAGGGGTGAGGTGGGGGATGGGGGCGAGTGTATGAAGGGTGGGGGTGGATTTCTGGAGAACTGCCCCGCTGTCTCAAAACCCGCGAGTCAGCCGAAAACTCAGCACAGGAAAGGAACGGAAAAAAGTTTACAGTGAAAACTCACGACGTTTCTCTGCTCCCGAACAGTCTGGAAGTAAAACATGCTGACTCAGCCGGACCGCCGTCTCGGTTAGCAGCAGTGTGTGTGTGTGTGTGTGTGTCTGTGTGTGTGTGTGTGTGTGAGGGAGAGAAAAATGACAACGAGACGGAGTATGTGGTCTTCTCATTCATCAACTCTTTCTTAGAATCATTATTGCTCAAGCTGGAACACAACTTTCGCAATTCACCTAACACACACACACACACACACACACACACACGCACATACACACACATCCTGTGTTGGCGTCTGGCACGCCCTGTCTCTGTCTGCTGCACTAAATCAGGGCTGAGGGCTGATAACGCTCTCGTCCTCACTGCAGCGGAAATCATTTCAGGTTTTATGGCTGAACCTTAATCCCGCGCTGCCGCGTGTCTCAGCGTCTCAGAGTGTTCGTGTCTCAGCGTGTCCCTGTCTCAGCGTCTCAGAGTGTTCGTGTCCCTGTCTCAGTCTCAGAGTGTTTGTGTCTCAGCGTGTCCCTGTCTCAGCATGTCCCTTTCTTAATGTGCTTCTTAACGTGTCTCAGTCTGTGTCTTAGTGTTTACGTGTCTTAGTGTCTCAGACTGTCCCAGTGCGTCCGTGTCTCGGCATGTCCCTCTTGCACTGAAATAATTCTGGGAATGCTGTCTCTGAGAAGGACACATGATAGCATTACACTCATTTGGAATGAAGAAAACAGATTAAGGACAGAAGTCTGAGGGAGGGACGGCGCGACCAGCATGAGGATCAGGAACATTCTACATCAGGAATGTTTCTGAGATTTGTTTGATCTCTCGCTGTGCAGATATCCTGATGTTTCGTGTTTCCCAGCTCCTCATGTGTCCCCCCCCCCACGACTTCCCCAGTTCCATGAGTCTTCACTGTTCTGTACTTTTCCCCCTAACCTCTATCCTATTCCCAGATATCTCTCTGTATTCCCAGTGTTTCCAGCGTTCCCAGTCTGCCATGTAGTGAGACAGATTTTCCCAGTTTACCTCATCCTGTACTTTCTAGTGGTTTAGATGAAGACATGATGGATAAACAGCTGATGAAACACTCTGCCTGTGTGTGTGTGTGAGAGAGAGATGAAAGATTATGTAAGCATGTGTTTTCAGATTCTTTCACTTGGAAACACCAAGGTGTCGTTCACTTCCTGTCTGTACACTTGGGTGTGTGATAAAGTGGGCGTGTCCTACAGACCTGTTTACCCCTGCAGTGTAATTGATAGTGAGCTTATTATCTGATTATTATTCAGACATTGCGTGGAAGGCCGCAGCCTGGTGTGTGTGTGTGTGTGTGTGTGTGTGTGTGTGTGTGTTCAGGACAACTGTAAACCTTATTCATCTTAACGTCTGCTCTCGTCTGGAGCTGAAGCTCTCACTGAAGCGGCGCGTTATGGAAAGTGAAACAGCGAGACTGAATGTGAGACAGCAGCGAAGCACAGAACATCCTGTCTTTAGGCCACTTCCTGTTTCACGCTCAGACACACACACACACACACTTGAGGCAGGCTGAGTAACAGCACAGCAATGTCTGTGACCTTCCTTTAGCAAGTACAGGGCAAAAAAGGGGAAGCGTCTTCACTATCACCACGCCCAGAGAGGGGGGGGGAGGGGTGGGGGTGGGCAGACAGGGAGGGAGACGTTGCCAGACTGTTGTTCACACATGAGGAACGACTCAAACTTCTCCTTAAATAGCTCTTGTTTCAGACAGACAGGACCTGAGTGTGACATACACATATAGAAACACACACACACACACACACACACACAGACAGGCAATGACAGAACCACTGCTGTAATTACTGGTGTGTGTGTGTGTGCGCGTGTGTGTGCCTGTGTGTACGTGTGTGTGTCCATTTCTACACCACACTCTAATCCACCTCCACGTCATGTCTGCTCTATTTTCTCTAACTGCAATCACACACACACACACACACACACACACACACACACAGGTTGTGCCCATAAGAGTCAAGTATGAAGATTACTGTTATACGTTGCGATGTGTGACGTTGCCATGGTAACATTCAGTCATGTGTAGATGCGAGTTTCGGTTCTCCATCGCCGTGCGACCCGAAGTCTCGCTCTGGAACGGAACCGCCCGGCGCTGAGCTCTGTGGTGTAACACTGAGACAGGATGAAAGACTTCAGATTAAAGTGTGTGAGTGTGAGCTCTACACACAGCTGTAGGGGGCGCTGTGTTCAGACCATCAGACTCGTACAAAAGCGAGTGCTGCAACACGAACACGCTGCCGCCGGCACATTAGTCAAAGTCGTGTGTGTTAAAAACCCGCCGATCTGCCTTTCACCCTAAACTCTCAAACCCTCTCACTACACACACACACACACATACACACACACACACACACACACACACACACACACACACACATACCGCCAGCGCTAATTAGTCTCAGGACCAGTCTGTGTTAGAAGCCGTAAGTTCTGAGGCGTCTGCGGCGGTAAAACATTGCGGTTTCTGATACATAATTCTACAGGTGGCGCTGTAGACTATTCCCACAGTGAATTATTCACTAAGTTTGTTTATAAATAAATATGAGGGCGGAGGACTGAGACGCGCTGCTCAGGAACAGTGTAGTTTTGTGTTTCATTCAAAGTTAAATGTTACACTCTTTATTTACTTTAAACACTGTGTGTTTGAAGCACGTTACATTTACAGACCTCATAATGAAGCTCACTCTGGGTCGCCACGACACACCCGACAAACTCCGACACACTCCGACACACTCGACACACTCGACACACTCCGACACACCCAATACACTGCGACACACTCCGATACACTCCGACACACACCGATACACTCCGACACACCCAGTACACTGCGACACACTCCGATACACTCCGACACACTCCGATACACACCGATACACTCCGACACACCCAATACACTCCGACACACTCAGAGACACACCTGACACACTCCGACACACCTGACACACTCCGACACACCTGACACACTCCGACACACCCGACAAACTCCGATACACTCCGACACACTCCGACATACCTGACACACTCCGACACACTCCAACACACTCCGATACACTCCGACACACCCAATACACTCCGACACACTCAGACACACCCGACACACTCAGACACACTACGACACACTCCGACACACTCAGACACACTCCGACACACTCAGACACACTCACCGACACACTCCGACACACTCCGACACACTCCGACACACTCCGACACACTCCGACACACTCCGACACACCCCGATACATCCGACACACCGCGATACATCCGACACACTGCGATACACCCAGCATTCGACTCGACACACTGTGTGTGTGTGTGTGTGTATGCGCTTATGTATGTATGTGTGTGGCTGTGTGTGTGTGAGAGTGTGTGTGTGTGAGTAGAAGTGTGTGTGTGTGAAAGAGAGAGGGTGCTCTCATGCATGGTTATGTGTGAGAGTGTGTAGAAGTGGAAGTGTGTGTGTGTGTGTGTGAGAGGGTGCTTTCATGTTTGTGTGTGTAAGAGTGTGTGTGTGTGTGTGTGTGAGAGAGATTGTGTGTGTATGTGCTCTCATGTATGTGTGTCTGAAAGTGTGTGCGTGTGTGTATGTGTATGTGTGTGAGTGTGTACATGCTCTCATGTATGTGTGTGTGAGAGTGTGTGTGTGTGTGAGTGTGTGTGCGCTCTCATAAGTGTGTCTAAGTGTGTGTGTGTGTGTGTGTGTGTGTGTGTGTGTGTGTGTGTGTGTGTGTGTGTGTGTGTGTGTGTGGATGAGTTGAATAGCAAATCCTTCAGAAGAACAAAAATGTGCTCATGATGGAACAGGCCACTCGAGATCTGCTGCTAAGTGCTAATGAGGCTATTCACAGACTGTCCAGGTCTACTGAGACTCTCTCTCCACCCCCCCCTACACTACACACACACACACACACACACACACACACACACCGATTCACAGAGATGCGTGTAAATATCGTCTTGCTCTGTTCACAGATATTTTGAATTGGTGCAAGAAACCGGAATAAAACGTTTGTGTGTGTGTGTGTGTGTGTGTGTGTGTGTGTGTGTGTGTGTGTGTGTGTGTGTATGCGTGTGTGTTTGATGGATCATATTCTGTTTCCAGGACAATGCTCCAATTCCTGCCTCATCAGCTCTTTTCAAGTAGAACAGTTCATGTAAATGACCAGATCAGTGTGTGTGTGAGAGGGAGAGATGGGGGTTCTTATCAGTTTTCCCCAAAGAAAAAGCCCCCCCCCACACACACACACAAACACACACACACAGACACACACATATATCATGAAGAAAATGTTAGACACTGACCAGCGAATGGTACAGTGTACACACTCCACTACACTGCACTGGTTTTAATGTTCTTAAAACACACCTCTTTTTAAAACTAACAATATACGTTTAATGCTAATTGTGTGTGTGTGTGTGTGTGTGTGTGTGTGTGTGTGTGTGTGTGTGTGTGTAATCAGGTCAATCAGAGGGAGGTCATGACACACTCAAGCCATCTGTAACGATCAAATAACAGCTTTACAAATGTTTTGATGGAGCTCCATTAGGAGGTGTGTGTAATCAGGAGGTTGTGAGTGAGTGTGTGTGTGTGTGTGTGTGTGTGTGTGTGTGTGTGTGTGTGTGTGTGTGTGTGTGTGTGTGTGTGTGTGTGTGTGTGTGTGTGTGTGTGTGTGTGTGTGTGAAGTCTGCCCAGTTGCCAAACAAACACACTGGAAGACACTTTGTGTTTAATTACTTAATTCAGGTTGAACAGAAAATGCATAATAATAATGGTGCTTATATTGTTTGTATTTCTACACACAGTCTGTCAGTGTGTGTTACAGTGTGTCAGTGTGTGTTACAGTGTGTCAGTGTGTGTTACAGTGTGTCAGTGTGTGTTACAGTGTGTCAGTGTGTGTTACAGTGTGTCAGTGTGTGTTACAGTCTGTCAGTGTGTGTTACAGTCTGTCAGTGTGTGTTACAGTGTGTGTTACAGTGTGTCAGTGTGTGTTACAGTCTGTCAGTGTGTGTTACAGTGTATCAGTGTGTGTTACAGTGTATCAGTGTGTGTTACAGTGT
>JAAGKR010012941.1:0-15169 GCA_011419295.1 Clarias macrocephalus
AATATTGCAATATATGTCATAAATCAATCCAATTTGATTTAGAAAATGTATGCTCCTACCTGATTTTAAAGATCTGCCTGCTAAGTATTATGGGATGTTCACTGTGATGACGCATGGCAAAAAGAGAAACTCCGCCCATAAGAAGGATGACGTAGCACGAATGACATAGACCTCAGCCAATCAGAGCGCTAATTTGGCTATCCAGCAGTAACCAATAAGGAGCCTCAAAATTTAACGCTAGCGTTAAGCATATGCAATACCAGCACCCGGCTACAGGGGGCGCTATACTAAATTCCAGGTTAACACAGTGTTAAGTCACTTTCAAAGTTTTGTGGTGTAAAAGGACTTCAACAGAAAATTTGACTGGGAGTTCCTCTGATATAGATAAATGCAGCTAGATATCAGGAATTATGAGGACACCGGTCCTGTCCTCATAATCCCAAATGTCCCTATAATGTCGGTATGTAATCAGGTCAAAAGTCCCGGTAAACCATAAAAACCAACACACGCACACACACACACACACACACACACGCACACCATGTTTCGCTGAGGACTCGCTGGACTGTGATTCGTTGGAGGGTAATTTCAGCGGTTGGAGCGTCTCCGGTAGCGAACGTGTTGATGGCTGCTCTTAATAAGTCTCTGTGAGCAGCTCCTGCTCTGCTTCCTGGTCACACGTTTACGACCAAACAGACGTCCGCTCAGACCAGAGAGTGCAAACAAAGTAAACAACAAACAACAAGTCAGACGTGAGACGTGCTGCTTTAGGAAACTAATCAACCCGAAGTTTATCCTAAAACACGTCACCCCGAGCCTCTTATTCCTCTTATAACAGCATTTTGCCAACATCCACATACTGTATTCTTTATTTATTTACATTTTGTACTTTTTAATCTGTTCAGATTTGTGTGATTTGTGAACAGACTTTCCCTCAGCAGCCTCTCTTTATTAATAGGATCAGAAGAAAATGTATGAAAAATCAGAAAGCACAAAACTATTAGCTTTACATCTGACACTGGAGTCTCCTTCCATACAGTAAATACAAAAAACCCCTCCCCCACTCCACATCTCCCATCCGTTGAAGCCGCGCTGCTCTCAGACGTGCCGTGATATTATATGAATCAACGCCCCTCGACCAATCAGGATCCAAACCTGCTGGTGAGCAGAATCACTCACACCTGGTCTGCGGTTGCTTTAAGAGCCCCTTGTGCGCGCGAGCTGGAATCTCTCCTCTATAACTCTAAATTTCAGTGTAAATGGGAATAAATTCCTGCTTCACAGGGAGCCGAACAACACGCATAACATTTCTGTTTCATTTTCTCATCAGATTCGAGCGGACGCCGTGCAATAAATGCTTTCCTGCGCTTGTCAAGGTCAGAGTGGCTCTGATATCGCGCTGCAGACCGCCTGGGAGAAACTGAAGAGTGTTTTTGGGACCATTAAGCATTTTCTTTTTTTCCAGCGTTCTAAGAGATTCGTGACAGAGAAGTGATCAGGCGTGTCCCACTCACACGAGCGAAACCAGGCGAAGAGACAAAGGGAGAAGCTGCAGTACTCATTTTTACATAGTGTTACACCAGGAGTGTTTGGGATTCCTCCCAGGGTACTGTGGTTAGATCTGTGGCCCGGAGGGTCGAGGGTTTGAGTCCCACCTCGGGTCTGTGTGCATGGCGGGTTTGCTCCAAAGACATGCAGATTAGGCTGATTGGTGTTTACAGATTCCCTTTAGTGTGTTGATGGCTTAGCCCCATGTCCACTACCCCGCCCCATGTCCACTGCCCCGCCCCATGTCCACTGCCCCGCCCCATGTCCACTGCCCTCGCCCCATGTCCACTGCCCCATGTCCACTCTTCCGCCCCATGTCCACTCCTTCCGCCCCATGTCCACTGCCCCATGTCCACTCTTCCGCCCCATGTCCACTGCCCCGCCCCATGTCCACTGCCCCATATCCACTGCCCCATGTCCACTGCCCCATGTCCACTGCCCCGCCCCATGTCCACTGCCCCGCCCCATGTCCCCTGGGATAGGCTCCGGGCCTCCCGCGACCCCGTACAGGATAATGCAATAGAGAATGAATTAGTGATTGTACTGTAATTACCTGCACAAGTATTCCAGTGAACTCTTTGTAAAACCTTTTGCTTTTTTGTCAGTTTTTCATTTATGACCTGTGACTAATGTGTGCCGTCACCATAACCCTGTGTGGTTAAGCTCCTCGCTCTTCACCAAACCACATTTTAGTCTCACTACTGCTCAGCGCTCAAAACAAAAACAAATGAAATGGAAGGAAAATTATCCACAAAAAAAAAACAAAAAAACAAACCCTGCAATTCTTTTGGGTTAAACCTGATGAAGGGTCAAGCAGTCAACTTGAGTCTAAACATCATGAAGGATCATCTCTAAGGTTGCGACTCCCTGGATCACGCGCTCCTCCTCGGGGTGACTGCGGCGTGACAGAAATGGCCCGCGGACTTTCCTCATGATACCAACGACACTCGAGAGCTCCAGCCTCAGGTTTCCTCGTGTTATCTTCACTCAGTTCTGGACCATTAAACCTGTACTGTATGCGCACAGAACGTTCTGGTCTGAGTACAGGGTTTAAGGTCAAAACCATCAAACTAAAAGCAGTATGATGTCATGAGACGCTCTGCTTTCCTCCTCACTCTGGTCGGAGTGGCGCGGTGCATTCGACAGTTATGCAGTTAATTAATATTCCTCAGAGCAGATTTTTGCAGCAGTTTTTCGGCTCCAGAAAATGTCATGTGTATCGCCTCTGTAATCTGTTTGAATTGTGGAGAAGGTCATGGTCATGGTCCCGTCGTCTGTGCTCGGTATCGTGATGGTGCTGATTCTTCAATAAACATACAGCACACGTCCTGGCAGAGTTCAGTAGGGGGGCGGGGTTGGGGGGGGGGGGCGGGCGGTGGGGGTTCCTCTCCTTCCGCTCCTCTGTTTTAGATCCAGCAGATTGATGACAGACGTCTCTACAAGACGCCATACGCCGTTTTTCTTTCCTGGGGAGCTGAAATTCCACAGCCGAGCTGTTTCCTACGTCACTTTTGGAATGAGCTCGAGGAACCCGGAACAAACGGGGTTATAAGTCACTTTCATTCAAATCTAATTTAAACAGGCTCTGCTTTTAGATTTGGCCCCACGCCGTGCGGTGAATAGTCTGTTACAGGGAGCAGCTGTGAGGCACGCGGCAGCACCGGAGCAAACAGCTCACAATTGCAGCAAATTATTTCAGTGCTTTTGTCTAAATATTCTGGCCTGCAGAGAAGCCGGGACTGGGTCGACCCTGCTATTTATATAGTGCATGACCTTTGAGTTTGTGTACAGGACCGGTACCGTTGGGTCTGCTTCGATACGAGCGCTCTTCATTCTCATGCAGGGTCTCACTCCTCCATCACCTGATCGTGTTAAACAGGGGGTTTATCCGGCCGCATCACGTTCCTCACTCGTTAAGATCTGGATTAGTCACTGACTCGCCTCACAACAGCCACTCTGAGAGTTTGGGGACCGTGTTTATTCCATGTCTGCTGATTTATTCGAAATATTTTCATCAAGAATATCAATTTTAAAAGTCAAAATGCTAAAAACTATTTTCTCACTTAATAAATAAATAAATAATTTTATGAATGTCTCCAAAAGTTCTATTAACTCCATCCTGCAACTCAAAAACGATTTGTCCCAATGTCACAGTCGAGGGTTCGAGTCCCGCCTTCGGGTCTGTGTGTGTGTGTGTGTGTGTGTGTGTGTGTGTGTGTGTGTGTGTGTGTGAGTATGTGTGTATGTTCTACCCGTGCTTGGTGGGTTTCCTCCAGGTACTCCGGTTTCCTCACGCCATCCAAAGACACGCCGGTCAGTCTGTTTGGTGTTCCCGCGTGTGCTTGTGACTCGGATCTTTGAGTCTCACTCAGCAAAATGAACAAATCCTTTGTAACAAAATGTAATTAAAATGTTCTGCGTTACTTCCCTAACATCTAGTACTTAAACAACCAACGTTGATCACGCAACAAACAGGACAGAAATATAATATTATAAGAAAAAGAAAAGCTTCTTTCATTCTTTTCCTGGGTCTTTAGTCTACCATAATGACATGAACCACTTGAACGGTAAACTAATCAATTCTCTCTCCGGCTCAGGCTGCATCGGTTAAAGCTTATGGGGCTGTGAAGTGATGACAAGCGACACGGGAAACCCAAAGACTCGAAACAGATGAACTGATCCCTGTACGGAGCCTGTGATATTCCACGAGGGCGGCTGGACGAATCATTCCCCGAGACGACTCGTTCTTCCCGAGTCACACTTACGACGCCTCCAAAATGAACAAACTGTTCGAGAACGACCCGTCATTATTACCCAGTAGTGGAGATAATCAGTCATCAGTGCTACATCATTAGCCATATCAGTCTCCAGGCCTCACAGCGCACCTTATTCATACGCCAACACTTTCACTCTCTCACTCATCAACACTGTTTAAACTCCAGTTGCTTTAAACTGATAAGAGACGCGAGAGAGGGCTGGTGGAGACGCTGGTCCCGCGGGAGGGGAGGAGATCTGGAGAGACAGAGAGAAGAACAGGAGATCATGTGATGCCGGGACGTGGCCCGCCCGGGGACAGATCATGTTCGAGCTGCGGGACGACGTTCTGTTAGTGGATCCAGGATGACGAACTCAGCAGTGACATCATCGTTTATCTTGGAAAAGAGCGCTAGCGTTTAATCTCTGCAGCTAGCCGATGCCGAAGGAATTTATGTGGAATGTGCCCCAAATTATAGAATGACTCAGCCAGTGCTTCATGCCCAAGCATTAGTGATGAACCCGAGGCTATAAATAAGACCCTTCCGAGTGTTTCAGAGCAGCCTTTCATGCTGTGCCTTTTGACTCTGATGCTACAGACCCTTCAGATTCAGATTCATCTGACGTTAATCACAGAAGTGCGTGAACGTTTGCCTCTTTTAAAACACATGTGTATATCGCCGAGCTAGACAGCTTGCTGTGTGCATTGTCACAGTCACCATTTGTAAAATCTGTTCATCCTACGGACATTGATTTGTCCCGAGCCATGATGACACTCGATGACACATGATGATCACATCACCAGCCTGAAGTCACTCAGATCTGATTTTTAGATCAGATCACCTCTGTCACATGCCACTAAGCTCCACGCCTCCTTTTAAAGAGCGCAGCAGGCACGAGGTCCATCGGTGACTGTTTCCCGGCAGCCAGGCCAGATTTAGCAGCCCCGCCCCTTTACACACCTGCAAAACAGGAGGCCGCCTACCAAGTGAGCTGTTTGGAGCGAGCGAGGAATGAAAAAAGATTCGGGCGCAGGCCCGTCGCTGACGCATCCGTGAAAGCAAGCAACAGCTGTAATGGGAACGTGACCCGTGATTATCATCCCACAGAGGTCCGGATTCAGATCTTATTTACACCCAAAACCTCTCGGCAGCACAGAATAATGGAATCAGAGACATGTTAGCATGCAGCCCCTCTTCTGTCCTTGGGTCTCCACATTAGCATTCATTCCTACACCCCTCCAGTGATGCTGTTTAAATCAGTGTGGCTCTTCCCTGATTACAGAACAGAACCTTAGCAATTGGTTAGACTAGCAGTGTCGGCCACAGGGAGCAGCCTTTGGCTTTATCTGACATTTTCACCCATTGTTAGTGATCCTGAGAAACACACACACACACACACACACACACACACACACACACACACACACACACACGTTCTTAATCATCCTGGGAAAGTTCCACCTACCGCTATTCCTGAGGTTTGTGATTCCATTAGGACGGGTATTACACTCTCTGCTAGCGTAAATTTGTCCGCTCTGGATAAAATAAGCTGGCACGGCCAGATGAAAAGAGCGGACACGAACAAGAGAAAGCAGCAGATTTTCAGTGCTTTAAGAAATGTATAATCTCCCAGGGTTACCTACTGTTCGGACGAAGCGAATTTTAGGTCAATTCCAGGTCAAGACATGAAAAGAATCGAAACCTGCCGGCTGTTATGGCTCGTGAGCTCCTCAAATTCACAATCCGTTTCAGATTTGAGAGCAGGACCTTACTGCTGCCCTGAGCTGGACCAGGATGCTCGAGTCATTCGCTAAATTTCTGGGGCCAGATGATCACTTCACCCACCGAGGGAGATTTTTAGCTTCAGCTCTCGCAGGACATTCGGGAAAATAGTAGCAATCTGCCGATGGAGTGACACGACCCGAGTAAACACGACCGCACAGTGGAGGAGGATCACACACACTTCTCACACACTCTCTCAGCCCCCCGCAATGTTTACATCATTTTACTTCATTCTTCCGAGCTCTCCATCCAGTCAGCTCTCTGTTGTGATGGGTGCCGTAAGTAAAGATTAATTCATCCTTTTTTTAAGAATAATTGAAGATACAAAGGTATTTCATAGCTGATAATGAGACGGGAGGCAGCACGGAGGCGTCGCGCCCGAGCACCGTGACCTTCAGTCGGGGTCTATTTGCGTGGACGTTCTCCCGGGTTCCTCCCACAGTCGGATGATATGCCTGTTAGGTTCATTTCACAACGGTGTGCGAGTGTTTGCATGATTCTGGACTGGCACTTGGGTCTTAAGTCTCCTGAGACAGACTCCAGGCCGCCTGTGACTCTGTACAGGATAAACGGTGTGGAGATAATGAGCTACTGTACATCAGCACATACAGTATCAGCATTTGTCAAAGAACTACACACATTTTTATCTTTTTATAGTTGCAGTTAATGATGTGGAACATCCCAAAGACAAGTCAGTTCCTGTTTTCATTGATGTTATAGCAGCTGTAAACACTTGTTCGCTCTCCTGCCTCTCTTTATTCTCTCTCTCTCTCTCTCAAAGTGATGAGATAAAGAAAAACAGCAGTTCGTCACCTTACAGAGAAAACCCAAACCCCAGCAAGAACTCCCCTTGCCTGAAGATGTCCGAAAAATCGGGTACTGATCAGCTGCCCATCGTTAGCATTCGGTCTTTACGCTTGAGTTCCTGGTGAGGGCAAGACAAAACTCTTACGTTGCTAATCAAAACCTTTATTTGCTCCTTTAATAGTCCCGTTAGTGAAAGTTACCCAGAAACCTCCTCTTTCCTATAGACAGCTGGTTGTAATTCCGGCTCTTACTGTATTACTCGGTGAGGAGTCTGCGTGTGCCTTACATGGCCAGACCCTGTTTATAACCCAGGAGGTTTCTCCACGAGCCTCGTCCTATCTTTGGCCAATGGTTTTAAGATTCAGCACGAGGCGATGAAAAGGGAAAGTTGACTTAACAAATGTCACAAGCTGCCAATACACCCGGTTATTCTCAGCAGCCCTCGGAACAGAAAAAAGAGGGACAGAATGAATTTCAAATGCCACTGCTTCTATAACCTTTAATCAGTACGGCAGCGGGGACAAGCGAGAATCCATCTCTTTAATGGCAGTAGAAATGACCGTGCTGGAACTTTTCTGCCTAACTTATCTATAAGAACACAAGAGGCCTGATGGTGAAGAACAATCAGTAACATATCACTTCTGTCAGGTCCACGGCGGCGTCTGACTCCCAGAATACAATGCAGCCTCCAACCACAACCTCAAGTCCTCTTAAGTATTTACTACACACCTATCACACACACACACACACACACACACACACACACACACACACACACACACACAAGACGGTATATCAGGACTTCCATGTTGTGAAATATGCACTCAGTGTTTATAAGCTGTTCTGTACAAACCCTCGTGTATTGATTGATTGAATTATATTATTGAATATTTTCACGCTTGCTCCTGTTTTCCTGATCCAGGTCCTGTCTGGTCTGGTCTGGGTTGTTTGTGCTCGTCTGTCCTTTGGCTGACTAACGTCACGGCATTTCACTTCTTCTATTTGTTTTGATCATGTAGCAGTTCAGTCTACCTGCATTTGCGTCCTCTGTTCTGTGACCTGACAGATTACGTTGCTGCTCATGGATGCAGGTGAAGATTTTGACCAGCATGAAGCACCAGCCATGCATGAATGCTTCACTGATGAGTCCAGGTGCATGGTACATGGGACAGCTGCTTCCTTAAGGTTTTTTGTTGAGTTTGACCACTCCCTCCAGGACAAGGAGGTGGATTAGCACTTGTTGACATGTAGCCAGGAGAACCAGTGTGCAGCTGGATATGCACTGAGCTTCAGCACACTGGCAGGTGGTGGAGGATGAAACAAGCTGGGTGTCAAGGCTGCAGTTCATCAGGGTGCGGATCTGCTAACGGACCTGGAATGCAGGCATAGCCGGCATACTTTTGCCATGGTCATCTGCTTAGACTGTCTGCTGAGGATTCGACCATCCAGCCTCATGCTAGTTCCTGGTGTGGACGTTCTTGACCCAGTACAACTAGGGCAGATCCAGGGGGAGGAAGGAAAATGCCATTGTGAAAGCAGCTTTGTTTGCACTCTGGCAGCTCTCAGCATCACATGGTAAACTGAACTGCCAAAGCCAAGACCAGGGCAACTAAGTCATTACCAGAGCTAGTCACCCGCACCCCTCTCACTAATGCACTTAGTAATGACCACCGTTAGTAATGATCACTCAGAGGCACTCAGTACGACTGGGGAGTTGAGTTGTTGCTGGGAGCCATACCAATCCCCCCCATCCCCTGAGTATGCCCCTGAGTTTACCTCCTTTCTCAAAAAGAGACCCAGCCCATGGAGAAGCTCTTCAGCAGGGATATGTTCCACCCCTCAATGTGTTGATTATCACAGCCTGAAACAGGTCATGGTGGTCCTCTGCCATTGGTCTGGGCTGCCTCTAACTCCATGAGGCTAGGATCTTTAAGAAGCTGCACCTGTGCAGTGCTTACATTTGAGGTTGACCCCTCTAAAGATCACATTGGGGCAGTTGTTCCCCAAACATTAACAGAAAAACCCTAACCGCACCCTGTAGTGTTTATCTCCAAAAGGCTGACCTTTTACGATGCAGGCAACTGAGAGCTTCCATCAGTATTCTCCTGCTTCTGCTCACACCTCCGCAGATCTGGTCCCACTTCACAGGAGACTTTATCCGAGACGTCTATGCATTCCAAGGTAACATTAAGACCATGGTTTTAAGTCCCTTATTGTTTTACCCAGGCTTATCTTCCAGCACATTTTAGGTGTCATGGGGTCCCAGAGAACACAGTTACTGTCGAGTGTTTGGAGAAAAGCTGGAGGTCTGGGTCAGTTTAAAATCCCACCCCAATCTAACGTTTAAATTAAACAAACCAATCAGTATGTGGGGCTGAATCTAAAAACCTCCTGTTTAGAGAATCAGAAGGATTGGACGCAGCTCCCTGGGTGGAGTCCATCCAAAACTTGCTCTGGCACTCAAGAACTCAGCTCACCCTCTTCCAGTGTGCCCAGTACTGCTGTTTCTATGGAACACCAAGCGCAAATACCAAAGGAACCGAGCTGACGTTTGTTTGCAAAGTGCATCAAAATTTTGTTTCTTCAAGCGAGATTGAATGTAAAAAGATCATAGAAGAAAATCTTTTAACATGTAAATTAGTGCTCTAAACAAATGCAGTGTGGTGTTACACACACACACACACACACACACACACACACACACACACACACACACACACACACACAGCCTTCATAATATTTTTTTTATTATTATATTTTCCTGTGTACCAGAAGAACTAAGTGCATTTTAGATAAGACGCGGCGGTTTTGCTCTTTGAACTGGGTTTGTGTAAGGATGATGCCAGCGGAGGAAAAAACGAGCACAAAAGAAGCAGCAAAAGCCAGACGCAGACAGAAACCAGAGGTTCAAACTGTTAATTACATACATTTGGAGAATGTCATGTAAGACTTTATTTGGTGCTGGTAGGTTTGGTGTCTTTTCCCCTGATCCAGGATCTGTACACGGCTCATGTTTTCCCATTTTCACTCGGAAATAAATATTGTTTATAAATATCAATATAAAGGTTTTGGGGTCGACACCAGAGGACGATGTTCTGCTAAATCCACCTAACCAGTATTTTTCCCCGCCTACTCCCCCACCTCACATTAGTAATGTTTATTTTTTTGGATTTTCCCGTGGTGAAGATGTTCTGATGCGGCGTCTCGGCTTTCTGTCACGATCGCTGGAAAATATTTTGATAATTAAAATGAAATTCAACCTATTAGTGTGTGTAACTCGGATCAGTTCCATGTCAGTATAGTTATTAAAAAATTTCAGCAGAAATCACACTTTTTCAACTTTTGATTAAAAAGTTAAGATTAACAATAATTAGGACATGATTTAAAAAACTGCTGGTAGAATTAGTTGAAACTTTCTAGCAGACGCTGGACGACCTCACGGTGAATATTTTATGTGTTGCAAAAGTGATTTCAGCTGCGATATAACTATAAAAATCTACTGTTTCAGATGAACAGCAAACAACTGGACAAATGATCTCATTAGGAGGATGTTTGCCAATGTTTATTTATCAAATCAAAATTATAAAAAAAAATTAATAAACAAACAAATACTTTTTTCAATTATTGACAAACTCTAATACATTTCTGACTGATACGTATTGTACTTGGAATAAATTGTAGCCTTTTGCCAACAAATAATTCGCACAAGGTCCGTATCGTGATCTAGAGTTTTTCTGTGTGATTAATCGTGCAGCACTACGTTCTAGGATCATCATGAGAGATGTGATTTATAAAAGGTATATATACATTTGATCTATTTTTACTTTTTCACCTTTAGCTTTTTACTTTACATCCCTTGTGCAACCGAGTGTCAGAAAGCAACAAGAATAATCCCAATAATAATAATAATAATAATAATCCCAATAATAATAATAATAATAATAATAATAATAATACACCAACACATTTTATTTACAGTAGTGAGAGCAATAAATGCACTACTGTCACAGAAGAGGATGTTTTTCTAAATAAAAGAGTGATACTGTTCAAACAACATGTTTGATGACAACATGTCTGAGTAGCTGATCTCACACACACACACACACACACACACACACACACACACGGGTACGTATGTATGTACGAGTTATATTCCGGGACTGAAAGTGTGTAATTACTGAAACGCCTCTCATATTTGCTCTGGAACATTTCCATGGTCATGAGTTCCGTGAAGCCGAGTTCATTTCTGAATCCCTTTAACCCCTGACAGATGCCATCACATTTAATAAAATAAAAGGAGGAGGAGAGAAAAGGGCGAGTGTCTAAGGATTAATAATGTCCTGTCTGACCCTGGGGCAGATATCCAGCGTGAAGCTAATGACCCCATTACTCCCTCTGATGGCTGTTATGGGCTCGACGATGACAGAAGTGTTTGTTCTGGCCAGATGACCACAGATCCTCCATCAGATGGACAGCTGCGCAAACGGGGAGCGAATGTTTTTAACACGTCCTCCGTGATGATGATGATGATGATGATGATGATGATGATGATGACGGGCTTAATCACGTAGGAATCGAATCCTGGAGGTCAACCCGGGGAAATCTGCGAGGAGACTCGAGGCCTGGAGCCGCCGCTGTGCCGAGGCGAGGCGAGGCGGGGCGCCGCGTGCAGGACGGCTGAAGGTGAAACGAAACGGGACGAGGAGCGACGCGGTGCGCTGCGGTTTGGTATTAAACAGCGCTGACTGTTCGTGTGTCAGGGTTAAGCCAGGAGAACCAACCTCATGCGAGAACCGAATTCTGGATTTTTATTGGTCTGAATAAATTTTGTGTCAGCTGTTTATCTAGAAGTTCATCAGTTTATCTCGAAAGCATTATAGTTTCCATAGTAACAGAAGGAGTCTCCGGTTTCAGAGGCGATGGAGCGCCTGAGCGAGAGCAGAAGCGTGTGTGAGGGTGGCGGAGAGAAACAGATCCCTGGTCCCTGGTGTGGTGCAGTACGTCCACCTCGACCCCACACCCTGCTGGTGATTACGCTTCTATAACAGCACTGTTCCAGGTGTTTTATTCCTCTTATATCACAGCAGATATTTCATAGTTATTCTCATTTCCATGATGTAGAAGCAGCTACAAACAGTCACAGTTAATCAGCAGCGACAGATATTCACACTGTATTCGCCTTTTCTAAGCAAATGTTTTGTGTGCGACCGGCAGCCCTGCGCTAAACCCGAAGTACTGCTGAAGATGAATTTATGCAAATTTATGCGCAGTGTGTAAAAATCAGGTGATGTTAATCCTCTAAACTGCTGTCCTGCGTGAACTCGACTCTGATTAAAAAGTCTTCGGTTTCTTTACAGAGTCTCGTGCTGTTTGTTTGCGTCTCTTTCCTTTCAGCTCTGTGTTTCTGACTCAGATTTTATAACGAGCCCGAGTCACATGACTGAGTACGTCTTGAAAACATTCAGGAAAAATGTGAATAAGCTATAATTTATACATGTGATTTAATCAATTAATATATGCAATTAAAAATTTTTTTGTTGTTGTTGAGGGATTCAACTAAACGAATCAGTGGCTCGGTTTTTGATTCAGAATCGATTCACACTTAGGTAAACTTCCAAATCTCACATTTTGCAGAATTCCTTAAAAATATACAGCCTCGGAAAATGTGAACCGCTTCAGTCTTCAGTCAGAACCCGTTGGTGCAACATCGCCACCTACTGGACTGGAGTGTGGCGCAGGAGATTGAGGCAGGAAGAAAAGACTGCAGGTCCCCTACTTACGAATCAGTTTTGTTTTGGGAGCGCGTTCGTAAGTTGGATTTGTTCTTATGTCTGACAAAGTGAATCTTATGCGCCTTATGCGCCTTTGTCATTAACATACAATACAAATGATACAGGACGGTCAGAGGTGGAAAGAGGACTAAAAGTTTGTACTCAAGTAAATGTCCTGTTACTTCAGTCAAATTAAAACAACTAGATCCAGTCATTAACTGATGAAATAATGAGGTTTGTATTGCTTTACACACACACACACACACACACACACACACACACACACACACACACACACACACACACACACACCACAGGAGGAGGATCAGATTCAGGGTGGACTCAGGCCAAAATAATAAACTAAATGGTGTTTATATTTAGTAGCTCAATTACCTGCAAAAACAACAAACAACACAAACACAAATCCAGGTCCCTTCCCGAGTCCCTAAACCACAAACAGTGAATAAATTCCCTCTTCCCAAAATAAATGGCAGCCGCGCCCCTACTACTGCTGAGTGCACAAACATACAGTGAAATTATCTACAAATATATACAAAGAGCCACCAAACCAAAGGGGCAAAGCAATAATCAAAGTCAATGGGAGGCAAAAAGTCAAAACCAGAAAACAACCAAATATCAAAACGTCAGAATCACAACCTCGTTCCTCTTTCCCGCGTCTCTCTCCGGTTTATATCCGGTGGTGCTGGTTGATGACGTCACTCTGAGGGCGGAAGCGGCCGTGTGGAAGGTCGGGTAGATGCCGATGTGGGGAAACAGTCAGAAAACCTGGAGTGGAGTCTGGAGCGGCGCGCGACCGGGACACGATTCACACACGCGAGCGCAACCAAGCGTTTATACAAAGCAGAATATTTTTATTATTTTTACATTTTCATTCATTTGTTTTACTCAGTAGCGAATATGATTTAAAATGTAGCGAATTACAAAACTTCAAACAAAACATACTTAAGTAAAAGTCAAATTACAGATTTTAAAAACTACTTTAAAAAGTAGTTACAGTAACGCGAGTAAACGTCATCCGTTACGTTCCACCTCTGGTGCCGATCCACTCGGCGAAATCTCTGTCCCCTTCCCCCACGCCGCCGTCATTGTTCACCATCAGGAAGCTTTACAGCACAGACATTTTGGTACAAAACACGTGAGCTGCTTTCGTGATTTGTTCGTATCTACAAATGTTCTTAGAACTGCGGTCCGTCCGTATCTGGTCATTTGTAACTGGAATGTCCGTAAGTCGGGGACGACCTGTATCACTTTGTATCAGGTGTGAGGTTTAAACCATCAGCAACCGGAGTCACACAGTGTTTTACAGCATACGAGAGACTTCCAGTAGTGTTTAATATCTATACGTATATAAATAGACACCAATATGTAAGAATCTGTATGAAATGCGCCTTCTTGACCTTATATGCTGTTAAATCGAATTAAATCTACAATCTCGCCGCTCTAAACATTATTAAGCTATTGTTTTTATTCTGGAGCAGGTATTTTGGGGGATTTGTCGTATACTAATCAATATTTTAATCACATTTTAACAGACACCTTTATTGTAGTTCTTTAAGATAAAATAAAATCTGAACAGATCTGTTCAAGCACAAAGATGAGATGAGTGAATGAGGAGAGAGGACACGTGCTGTTCTCGTCCCAAATCTTCGGTGTTTGAGCGCAGCCCGGCGCGGCCCGGCGCGGCCCACTGAAAGGAGGAACAGTTTAAAGAATAATGACACGAGGGCGAGCGTCAAAACAACATTCACATAAAAATACCAGCTTTTGTTGCTTTGAGAGGAATTCATGGTGTGTGTAGGTGTGTGTGTGTGTGTGTGTGTGTGTGTGTGTGTGTGTGTGTGTGTGTGTGTGTGTAGGTGTGTGTGTGTGTGTGTGTGTGTGTGTGTGTGTGTGTGTGTGTGTGTGTGTCCTTAGAATCACCCTGCACTGCGTTTTATTTTGTTGCTTGACCCCCTGATCCGCAGCTTTATCTCTGTGACGGTGTCATGTTCACATTTTGTATTCAGATACTCTCTGACCTTGATTCTTCTTATCTGACCAGACAGACAGGAAGTGACCATCAAAAGAGGACTCGAGTGAATTCGGTGCACTCTAACGTGACTGCACAGGCGCTCCGTCTCTCTCCCTCCCTCTCTCTCCCTCCCTCTCTCTCTCTCCCTCTCTCTGTCTCTCTCTGTCTCTGTCTCTCTCTCTCTCTCTCTCTTTGTCTCTCTCTCCGTCTCTCTCTCTCTCTTTGTCTCTCTCTCTCTCTCTCTGTCTCTCTCTCTCTCTCTCTGTCTCTCTCTCTCTGTCTCTCTCTCCGTCTCTCTCTCTCTCTCTCTCTCACTCCGTCTCTCTCTGTCTCTCTCTGTCTCTCTCTCTCTCTCTGTCTCTCTCTCTCTGTCTCTCTCTGTCTCTCTTCCTGTCTCTCTCTCTCTCTCTCTCTCTGTCTCTCTCTCTCTGTCTCTCTCTGTCTCTCTTCCTGTCTCTCTCTCTCTCTCTCTC
>JAAGKR010012942.1:0-15168 GCA_011419295.1 Clarias macrocephalus
GGAGGCCCCGAATCTCCTGTCCGCCTCAGTGGAGGCCCCGAATCTCCTGTCCGCCTCAGTGGAGGCCCCGAATCTCCTGTCCGCCTCAGTGGAGGCCCGAATCTCCTGTCCGCCTCAGTGGAGGCCCCGAATCTCCTGTCCGCCTCAGTGGAGGCCCAGACCTGCCAGAGAGCCCCGCTGCGGGCCCAGACCTGCCAGAGAGCCCCGCTGCGGGCCCAGACCTGCCAGAGAGCCCCGAAAGGCATGAGCCAGCTTCTCCGTTGTTCTGCATCAACGAGGTCAGCGAGCTTCCTCTTCCTCCGCCGCCGCCGTCATGCGCCGCCGAGGTCAGCGTCCTACCGCCGCCTCCGCACGGGTTCGAGGACGCCGTGCTCCCGCCGCCTCCGCACGGGTTCGAGGACGCCGTGCTCCCGCCGCCTCCGCACGGGTTCGAGGACGCCGTGCTCCCGCCGCCTCCGCACGGGTTCGAGGACGCCGTGCTCCCCTTGCCTCCGCACGGGTTCGAGGACGCCGTGCTCCCGCCGCCTCCGCAAGGGTTCGAGGACGCCGTGCCCGCCCCGCCACCCTTCTTCGAGGACTCCGTGCCCGCTCCGCCGTCCAACCTCGGCATCAGCCTTGGATTAATCTCCTTTGCATTCCAAGGAAAAAGGCCTTGCAGCCTTGCTGTGGGGAGGACGGTTCTGGGACCTTGGGGAGGGTGTCCGGGTCCTCCTTTGGCGCCCTGGTGGTGCGCCTTTTGGGGGGGGGTAATGTCAGGGATCACCCCTAGAGAGCGCCAAAGCGCCCACAGACTCCATTTTGTGTTTTGTTTTCATTTATAGTTTTGGTGGATTCCATGTCCCAGAATGCACCTCGGTCAGGTGATGTGGCGCTCACCTGAACTGAGGTTGCTAATTAGTGTTTTGTTATAAATGTTCCTGTTTTAGTCTTGTCTTGCATCTGTTCGGTTTGGGTTGCAGTTTGTTCTCTGTTCTTCTAAGGTTCCTGTTTGTTTTGGTATATTGTTTGACTTTGTGTTTTCCTTGTTCTGTGTCTCTGTCAGTTTGTAATGTCTAGTTCAGTGTAGCTCCATGTTTAGTTCATTCTGGGTTTAAGTTCATGTCTGTTCTTTTGGTTCCCTGTTTTGTGTTCTCAATAAATCCTTTTGATCACGTTCACCTCTGCTATAATGCCATTCCTTCATCCGGCAAGCAGTACCCGTTACAATTGCACATATTAATATTGCACATCTTTTTTATTTCACAGTGTGGAGAACCATGTAATTTAAGATTGCTTGGATGAAAGGGGTCCAAAGTGATGTTCCGAGCTCTTTTCTTCACTCTGAACATATACAGTGATTGAACGGCTGGCACAGGAGCACCTATAATCCTTTTAGCAGTCTGAACCGTCCTTTGTAGTCTTCTAATGTCTGAATTTGTAGCTGAGCCAAACCAGACAGCTATTGGGCATAAGACAGATTCAGTGATGGCTGAGCAGCAGGCTGAAATTCGTCAGCTGTCAAAAGGAAATTCAACCCTTGCTGGGCCTTTTTTTAACAATGGCGTCAATATGATTGTCCCACTTCAGGTCCTGAGAGATGATGGTGACCGGTACCCAGAATAACTCCACTGCTGCCGTATATGATGGTGAGTGGGGAAAGTGCGAGGGGTTTCTCCTGAAGTCCAATACCACAACCAATCTTTAGGCGTGTTCAGCTTGTTGTGACTGCACCAGGCAGCCAGCTGCTCCACCTCACTTCTACTGTATATGCAGACTCATCACTGTCCTGGATGAGGCTGATTACTGTAGTGTCGTCCGCAAATTTCAGGAGCTTGACAGAGGGGTCTGTAGAAGTTCAGTCTTTGGTGTAGAATTTCCCCAGTCTCACTAGCTGTTCCTTGTCTATCAGAAATCTGGTCATCTACTGTCAGATGGAACTAGGAACAGAGAGCTGGGTTAGTTTGGTCTGAAGCAGTGCTGGGAAGATTGTCTTGATGGTTGAAGTTCATAATCAAGATCCTTGCATACTGTAGGTCCCTGATTTGTCCACGTGTTGTATGATTAAGTGCAGTCTCATGTTGACTGCATTATCTAAAGACCTGTTTGCGTCATAAGTAAACTGCAGGGATTCTGGCAAGGGTCCAGTGATGTCCTTCACATAAGCCAGCACCAGTCTTTCAAACTTCATGACTTCATGACCACAGATGTTAGGGCAACTAGTCTGTAGTCATCAAGTTCTGTGATTTGTGGTTTCTTTGGAATGGGGGTGTGGAGCGTTTGAACCAAGAATCGACTTCACACAGCTTCACTGATCTGTTGAAAATCTGTGTGAAGCTGGTCAGCTCAGGATTTTAGACAGGCTGGTGCAATGTGGCATAAAGCTCCATCTGGGCCTGGAGCTTTCCTTCTCATCTGTTGCTGAAAGATCTGATGAACCTTTTTTTTCACAGACCCTAAATGCAGGGGGGGGAGGGTATCTTGTACTTAGTGATGTACTTGGCATTTAGGTCTTTCCACACTGAAGCAGGGTCGTTTGCAAAAAAACTGGTTTTCCAGCATTTCAGAGTAGCTCCTGGCCTGGTGCTACAAGAGCCTATCTGCACTCCTGTACGATTGGCCTGACGAAGCTGTCTGATTTTTTTTTGTGAACTATGGTTTGGTGTTGTTATATGTTAAATATATAACATATGATGTCAGGTGCACCAGAATGATGAAGAGGGTTAGAGGAAGGGGACTCAAGTGCAGATTTACAGCGCCAAAAGGGAGTGTCTCAGATGCAGTTTTGAACGATGTGTCATGTCTGTGATCTGTTCAGCTGTTGCAGTGCTGTGTTCACACACGTTGGTGGAGGAATGTAAACACTCACCAGAATGAACAAGGTAAACTCCTGCTGCTAATAGAAAGGCTTAGAGTTGATAAAGAGCGCTTCTAGATGGGGACACACATCATCTTTATCACTGTTACATCTGTACACCAAACTTCATTGATATAAAAGCAGGTCCTACAGCCTCGCGGTTTCTCCACTGATCCTGTGGTGTGATTCACCTACTGTACATCGATCCACCCATTTATTGCCATCTGTTATTCAGACAAATTTTATGATAAGTGTAACCATGTAATGATGTAATGTTCATCAGTTCAGACTTATCAACAACTAGTGAAGTCCTTTAACAGAGCATTACTGAATAAATCTGTAAATAATCTACTAATAGTGCAGGTTTTATGTTACAGCTGGTTTCTGGCATTGATGAATCATTTTATTTGTGTAATAAAAGGAATAGTGGTGCATTGTTTGTCCTCTGTCTATTCTTACCTTCTTGTTTGCCGCTGAGGTGACAGAGAGAATTACGAGATAGTTTGTAACAATATAGACTTTTTTTTCTTTTTTCATCTGAAAAAGTTGCAAAATGTCAAGGACAGTAGTTCCACACTTTGAAACAGCTTTGTTTTTTCTTTTCTGAATATCATAATCAACACTTTAATTACTCCTATATTATTTATATGCTCAGTTGTCTCACCCTATAAAAACAATTTTACTATACTATACATAGACCATGAAATATATACGGTGGAACCTTGGATTACGAGTATAATTCGTTCCGGAACCGGGTTCGTATTCCAAAACACACCAAATAGAATTTTCCCATAAGAAACAATAAAAACTCAAATTATTCATTCTACACCCCAAAACAATAAATACATAAAAATTATGAATACAATATATAAAGTAAAAATAAAACAAATTAACCTGCACTTAATATTTAAAAAAAAAAGTAAAAATAAATCCAGACAGATAAGTGTTTCCATTTGTGCGCGCAGGCGCCCTGTATTTGTATGTGTGTGTGTGTGTGTGGAATTAGCCCCTCGCCTCATCTTAAACAGTAAAACTGCTCCTCCCTTCCCCCACCATGCTTTTTAAGTTTCACAACTAACATACACAATGCAAACACTGTTTTAACAGGGAAAAAAAGAAAATTCTCTAATAATACTCGCGTGAGTGCATACTAACGGAATCACTGCTGTAAAGTAAAAAATAAAAAATAACAAATGAACCAGCACCTTACCTTTGAAAAGAATCGCGACAGAGCTGAGTGTAAATAAAGCGCGAGTGTGCAGCTGGGGAGAGTGTGTGTGTGTGTCGGTGTCAAATTATGCGCGCGCACACACAAAGTACACGAGTACACATGAGTGTGTGTGGGCGGGGGGGGGGGGGCAGAGTGTCAAATTACGCGCACACACATAGGAAAGAGATGGAGATGTTGATTATACCAGTAAGAGACGAGCACTAAGACTCAGCAGGGGAGACGATTACCCATAATTCCGCAGCGCAAGAGAGAGAAAAATCATTCAGCATGATACATGATACTCGGCACTCGTAAACTAATACTTGCTCAGTTTCCAATTAAAAATGTATTAAAAATCTTTGCTCGGTTTGCGGAACACTCGTAAACCACGTTACTCGCAATCCGAGGTTCCACTGTATATATAATGTATAGTATAGTTTCATCTAAATCTAATGAGTAACACTAATTGTGGAAATCCCTTTGGAACTTTAGAGTAAGGATCCAGAGACCTCTGCAGTGCTGCAGTTGGGACAAAAATTTTATTGCATTTTGTCTCAATGAGTATAATAAGTAGACACATGGCATATATTTAGCATGGCATTCTACAGCTGAGAGACAGTGAAGTCAGAAATCTCTCCCTGCAGGACAGACTGGAATGGTACAAGCCAACAATCCACACTAGGGGCTTCATGAAATCTGTAGTCGATGGCAGAGCTCCTATAATGAAATAGAAACATATTATTTAAGAGCATTCATAAAGGTGTTTCAAACAAAACCATGTTTTAAATTTGTTCTATTTGCTTACTTGGATGCCTCAACTTCCTGGTTGTGGATTTTGAGCTTTGATTCTGGGAGCTCTTCATACTGAAGTTCCTGTTTTCCTTAAATATCAAATATAAAATCTTGAGTCACTGTCAGTGAATTCTTTTGCTTAATCAAACAAGCTACTAATCATGATTATGTACACCTTCAAATATTTAATCTCGTTAAACAATGCTCTAATTAACTAATTAACTCATACTCTTTAACAGTCATACATAATTGGGCTCCAATCTCCTGCTGCCAAAGTCCTGTGATTCAGAATAGCTATTCCGTCTTAAGTGAACATGAGTGAGAATCTTTGTCATGAATACAAAAATTCTAAAATTTGACTACATGAATACAAAAATTTGACTTTCCTTTTGTGTCGTCACTTACCCAGAATGCCTTGGATATCAGCATTTTTTGTTTGTTGATGAATAACAGGCCACAGAAACCAAGGGTTTTTATGAAGGAGTAAAACAACACGCACACTTCCCATCGTGACGTCTAATTCATTGCTCCTTAGAGATATTGACACACTGTGGAACGATATAATGATCAGTTAGTTTGCCATGTCTAGCACTCAGTGGGGTTTTCATGGTGCTTCATAAAGGTTTGAACCATGAAGGAGTAGCTCAGTGGTTAAGGCATTGGAATATGACTTGGAAGATCCCAGGTTCAAACCCCAACACCACTTGTCACTGCTGGGCCCTTGCATAAGGCCCTCAACTGCTCAGATGTAGAGTATGATGCAATAAAAGTGTAAGATGCTCTGGATAAGGGCATCTGCCAAATGTTGAAATGAAATGAAATGTTGAAACACTTTTTAAGGGCAAAGTAATACGGTTATCCTGCCTCTGTTCTATAATATTTACACCCCCCTCCATAGGGCTTTCCTTTTGCAATATTTTGAATGTCTCAAATATGGACCAGTCAATCAGTTTTTAAAGCTGAGTAAAACTTAAGCAAAGCTGACATCTGTGTAAATGGGAGAGAGGTTGTTCTGTCTTTGCAGAACACACATTTTGAAACATGTGATGATAATGTGTCTTGTTACAACACATTGCTCTTGGTTTCCACTCAATTATTCTTCTGAAACCGGACTTTCGGCATGCTGCTGGAATGTACTGGATATATTTAGTTAGCTTTACATCGGAATGGTGGGTTCAGTGTTAATAACCAAACCTGAACACGTTGAGGGTTTTTTTTCAACTGTATAGCAGGTATAGCTCTGCCTCATCACTGCCTGTGCTGATTATTAAGCATGCTTTTGCAGCAGGTGGTGTAAATGTGTAACACTTCCAGGGTTAGAGGTTTGATCCTGCGCTTCCAGAGGTTTTGTTACTTTTTTGTGTTAAATTAGTTTTGATCAGTTGTGTAAATTAGCCATTTTTTAATATTATATTATATTATATTATATTATATTGTCAACACTGCACCATTCACCATTTACAGCTTAACTTACTGCGGCATGTTTCCTGATGTAAGAAGTCAAGTTTTTATATGCTGAAGTGTGTCTGTTTTGCCAGATAGAGAAGACACTGCGTATGAAGCTATTCTTTTGCAAGTGAAACATGCTTTTATGATGCCAGGGATGCCGGCTGAAGATTTTTTTTTTCCTACAATGCTGCCGGTTTGGGGGTGTTCATGTGGGGTTATTGTTATCGTGACAGATTGGTCACATGGAGTCATGTGATCATTGTTGCTACGTCTGATGGCGAAACAGTCATGCGGTAGATCTACCGGCGGCATTTGTAAAATAAACTGTTAGAAAAGTGACGAGTCGAGTGGAGCCGAATGTAGCGTACTGAGAGTCGCGTTTCTTTTTCACAAATCTACTCAAGTAAAAGTAAAAAGTATGGTGCAGTAAAACTACTCATAGAAGCTAATTTTTTTCAAAAAAGTACTCAAGTAAATGTAATGGAGTAAATGTACCTCGTTACTACCCACCTCTGGTTTTGATATTACAAATAAGCAGATTTATATTTTGTTCTTACCCGTCTGTTTCCAGGCTGTTGGGCTCCGTCTGCCCCCATACAAACTCCACACTGTTCCCTTGATCAGAGTAGGTGATTGTGGAAGTGTCCACGTATAGCTTTGCAGTTTTATAATGCGTAACAACTATGTGGAAGCCTTTACCCGAAAGTTGTCCGTTCATAGAGATGTCTATGGAGAGAGAAAATGAGAGAAGGACCAGTGGAAATGGTCCTGTGTCCTAAATTGTCCCTGAGAACATTGCTGTGGTCTTTTAGTATCATGGACACCAGTTCAATAATTCAGATTTGTATAGTTTAGATATGATCTTAATGAGGACAAGGATCAAGATGTTTTCATAACGAGACAAGTTTTTGATGTCCAGTTAAATGCTTGTAGAACTACACATGTCCAGGCCTTGGATGCAGGTGTCATTTTGCTGTAAAAGCTCATTAGGTTGTAAGCATAAGCATAATTTGCGTGTGTATTTTTAGCCGTGCATCTCTTTGTATCTTCTAGTCACATCTTCCTTGGTTGAGGGGAAAAAATGGTCAGAGTTAAAAGGAGACGTTGTTAATCCTGAACTTTCAAGAATCAAAATCATGCTGCTTTCCTATGCCACTTCAGTGCACCTAAACATTACGCCGTGCGCCAGCTACCTGTACATACACATCATCTAAAGTTTGCACTGTGCTCGTTGCACACATTTACAGTTTTATTTGTTTTATGCCTATATTTGATTGTATTCTTATGTTGCTAAGCTTAATTACTGTTATAAACTGAAGAGTCCTGGGGTCGTTTGGGGGCATTTTAACTACCTGCTGTACCATTTATGTTTGTATATGACAGATAAAACATCGGAAGCTTCCAAACCATTAAATCACTCACCTGATGAGTTGTCTAAGAGGAGGCGGAGCTTCTGGTCTCCAGGTGTGTCGTAACAGATCTGTTTTGGCTGAGCAGAGATTAAGAACCTCACACTACTCACTGTGTGTGTGTGTGTGTGTGTGTGTGTGTGTGTGTGTGTGTGTGTGTGTGTGTGTGTGTGTGTGTGTGAGAGAGAGAGAGAGAATGAGTAAAGAACAGCAGCATCCTGCAGATTGATGGAATGAGAGTAAAATGTAATAAATATAGATTTTCAAAACTTTTTAATAGTACCTTTAGGCTGAGAATTGCGATCTATTCCAGTTAGGCTGGGCCTGAGGGGTAGTCTTTGTGGAGGCATAAATCTGTGTACTAATGTGAATGGTAAGCAATGGGCAAAAAAAAAGGATGGAGATAATGTATTGTTGAAAAAAATGTAATGAACATTTACTAAACACAAAAGTAATACTGAAAAGAAAATACAAAACAAAGGTTTTCACCTTTTTGATAACATCTTGTTACTTGCATTTTTGTGTTTTAAACTTGCTTATCCTTTACTGCAGAGGCGATATACACATACAGTACTTCATATTCTACTGCAGATTCTCATATAACACACTGCTAAAGCTGATTATACATGTTAATGTACTACACATACCTGATCCTGGGGACTGATGATATCTGGCATATGAAGAAAAGATTCCCATGTCGTGAAAGCCTTTAACACACAGTAAATTGGTGATGAAAAACAGATGGAAATGATTTATTCTGCTTGTATCATTACATCGCTTTGTCACTTCTATAATTCTTACATACACACATGTTAAGTGACCGGTCTCATAGATGATACTTTTATTTGAGTAATATGGCTGGGATTCATGGGTTTTCAACACCATTGCATAATATGATGGTGAACATTGAAATAGGAAAATAACTGTATAATGCAGTCAGGTAGAGGAAGTTAGTTAGAAATTGTATCTAGAGTGACATCATGTGATTTTATGCTTTAAGAAATGCTGGATTTAACGTTTTGCAGCTTTAAATTGCTTAGTGAAGTAAAAGTATATGTAATATACATTGTATAACAATATATTGTGATACAAAAATGTCACAAAATGTATCACTTGGTTTTGTGATATGTGCAGTGGATATAAAAAGTCTACACACCCCATCATGATCTTGCTAGACATGGCAGGTGTTGTAGCCATGGGCATATTGGGCAGGCATAAACGCAGAGGGGCAGATAAACTTAAAGTATCTTTTATTCACAAGAACCAATAATAAAGAACATAAACCAACAAAGAAACCAAAACCACAAACTCAAACAATACTCAGGGCAAACACAGGGGCTCTTTAAGCGAACATGGGGCTCTTAAACACAGGAAGTCTTTAAGCAAACATAAACGATAAGAGCTTACACCAGGTTAGAGCCAGAACACGAGGACTAAGGAGCTGACCCAGGAGCTACCATAAGGAAACATGGAGCGGGAGCTAACCAAGGACACAAAGGGAACTAGAGACAGGGAACTAGAGACGGGATGGGACCCGAGACTAGAGACAGGACGAGGGAGACAGAGACAAGACCAGGGAGACAGAGACTAGAGACAGGGCTAGAGACTGGACGAGTTAGTGGTTAATAGAATTAGTAGCTACATTGAATACTGGGACACTGGATGCTGACCTAACCGGGTTAGTATCTAACAGAGTTAGTGGCTAACCGGGTTAGTACTGACCTACTAGGGGGAAACTGAGCACAAAAGGCAAGGCATACATGAGGCTATTCCAAACTAGCGGCTAACCTACTAGCAACCAAAACCACTAGCAGTCAATCCCACTAGAGACTAGCCTCCTGGAGGCTAACCCTACTAGGGGCTAACCCTACTGGCAGCTAAGGCCTACTAGCAGCTAACCCTGCTAGCAGCTAAGCACTCATGTGGCTACAAACATCTAAACAGATAAGGAAAGCAACAAACAAAGAACTAGACAAGAAGAACACTGGGGATACACATAACAGTACTTACACAAGAGGAGACACAGCCTAACTAAACATGAAACAGGACAGCTCCATGAATCCACTAACACAAGGAACATACAGAAAACAAACAATAATACTAGAGCCCTGTAGAAAAAGCAAAGGTAAAACAATATAACGACAAAGAAACAAAACCAAACAAAAAGGACCGCCCACATGCCGGTCAACTACAAACAACGCTCGACCCAGTTTCCCAGAACAAACTGCTATTTATAAGATGTTTAATGAGCTACCTCGGTTCAGGTGAGCACACATCACCTGACCGAGGTGCCTTCTGGGAAACTGAGTCGACCAACAAAAACTACAACACAAACAAGAAAACAGTGCCCTCTTGTGGTGGACCCTCACACACCCTAGTTAAAATGCCAGGTAATAGACCAATATAAATAATTACATGGCTTTTCCACCTTTAATGTGACCTTTAATGTGTACAGTTCAACTGAAAATCCAAATGAACTTTAAAAAAAAAAATTTAATGAAAAAATGTTGTTACATTTAATTAAATGTGCCCACCCTCTTATAATTGAGGGTGTGGCTGTGTTCAGAATTAACCAATCACATTAAAACTGTTACTGTTAAATAGTTGTCAGGACACACTTAAAGTGACTCTGATTAACCCCAACACTATACAACAGTTAATTCTGCTTGGGCAGAGGTTTTCCACGAGTGGTGAAAATACTCACAGTTGTTCTAACAATTGTTAATGACACTCCGCAGTACTGAGGAGAGAGCAGCTGCCTGACCACACCCACATTCACACCCAGTCACAGAAGCACTTTCAGCAACAACACACATCTGATACAGTATCTCATCTTAAACAACACGCGTCTCTAATTGCTCCTAATTTGTTCTGAATCACCTCTGAATCATCCGTGTTGTTTTGTTAACTCTAACACAAGGCTGAATCCATCCCTAACCTCTAATCAATGGCACTATCTGGTGTGTGGAAGAAGCAATTGTACATTCTACAATAATGATATCCTGGAGCAGAATATATACCTTCACCCGTTGGACGGTCAGTCGCCATTTTCGCCTGTTGCGATGTGTTGGCGAAGCAAAAAAACTGCTTAAATATACAAGCAAATCGTAATCTGTTAACAATAAATGATGTTTATGGAACTGTTGTATGGAGCCTCGGCTGCGAGAGGTTACAGCAACACCCGGGAATTGAACTAGCGATCTCCAGATGATAGGGCGAGCACTTTACCACTCAAATAATTTTAAGAAATAGACAATTAATAAGCTTATAAAGCTGTGAATGAATGTAAGAATATATTCTTGCTGATAAGAATATATTTGTACCAGGTATGAGATTATGTGGATATCATATAAATATTACTTAGAATATAAAAAATGCACTTTGCTATGCTTTTTATATACCATATAGGTGACCATAAAGGATAAAAATGCGACATAGATCCTTTAATACCCAGCTTGACAAACAAAGTACCAACAATCACACGCTCAGAAACTCTCTCTCTGCCTCTGTCAGTAATGTAGACTTCTGCAAGCACGTACTGTATGTGCAAAGATGTTAAGATGTCATGTCTAGTTTGCAAACATTTACATGGCATAGACAAAGAAAGTTCTTATGTTTCAGTGTAGGGAAACTGAATGGAAGATCACATGAGCATAAATTTCATGTAAAGAAAATCTTATTGTTTAATAAGATGACTGAGGGAACATCAGCAGGTGTTCTGAGCAGCAGGGTTCATTATAAAAAGCTTTTTTCTAACCCTAACCCTAACCCTAACCCTAGCTTTTAAAATTTTTGGATAAAATCATGTTCGAGCTACTGTATTTTTACAAGAATACATTAAATGTAAGACACTGAAAATGTCTGTGTAAGTGGCTGTGGTTAACTTGTTAATTTTTTAATCAACTGACAGGACTACATCTAAACAAATCTATTGTAGCTTTAATCAAGATGCTAACCGCATTTATGGCCTGATGGTTTTGAAGAATGTGTTAAAAACAGGTTTGAAATTAAACACTGGGAATGTTGTTTTGTCAAAACCTCGATAAAGTGGCATGAAAGATAGTTTTGTATCTAATATTACTGCTTTAGCGTGTATAACACAATCAACCTACCTGAAGCCTATCATGGCCTACTGTAAAACAAGCATGAAAACAATTTAGTACATTTCTACAAAAGAAAATATAAATGAGTAAAAATGGTTTGCCAATTTAAGATGGCATGTTTACATATACCAGCAAAATGGAACATGCCTTGTGAAAGCCGCGCGTTTAGACCTGGGTGACCTCGTGGACCTCGTGGACCTAGTAGATTTGGGTCCCCTCCTAGACCATGTAGATGTGGCTGTAGACCTGTAATGGAAAAATCACATGTTAATTATGTATTAAATTTGATCTTTGTAGTAATTGAACCTTGTAGACTATAGAAGCTTTAAACCTGTCTGATGAAACATAGGAAGACAAGGCAGAGAATCAAACTGATTGTAGTTGCCACTGACCCAGACATTTGGTCTGGGTCAGATAAAGAAAGTCATCACGTACAGGGTGTAGATTATGTTAGCAGGGATGTTTGTGTATAAGATGGGACAGCTGAGAGAAAGGAATCACCTTTTTCTATGCTGCAACTGTTTGCTGTATGAGACTGCAGAAGTTATAATAAAACCTTTGTGACTTTGCTCTCACCCAGGTATGAATTGCTTGTCTTTATAGTGTTTTCAGGATTTCCACCACAGACCCTTGCTAGGTCAAGCAGCTTGATGAGACAAAAAATATATATGCTGAGAAGGCAAAATAAACTAGTCAAAAGTCCCATTTTCAGATTTAGACTAAGACTATCCTGCTGTCCCAGAGAGAGTAAAAACAATATATTTGTCAATGTAAAGTCTGCTTAAGGATTATTGTGTGAGAATAATGTCAAGTTCATTTACACTTAATCTAAAAAAGTAACAAAATAATAAATGAAAGGAAAGGATCATTCTATGGGTTTCTTCTAGATTTTATTTTCATTTATTTTACTCTAATCCTTCTTTACTTTCCCAGTTTTATTATTTAAGATACTACTGCCTGTGATGAAGAAAATGTTATGCAAATGAGTCTATGACGTTGTCTTGTGATTTTCAGAGCATTCCTCAGTTTCTTTCCTCTGAGAAAGACTTGCCAACAGTGGTGCAGTGTTTATGTGGCAGTAACAGCATGTTTAAATCTGAGAGACATGAGCCGACTATTTCAGATATTAGAGTAACCTGAAATACAAAAGTAGTGTGTAGTCAAGTCAAGACACCATAAGATGGTCATTTTAAAAAAGTTTATGTTAAACCACAAATATGCCAAAATAGTGTGCTTTTAATGTAGTGTATTAAAATAATCTGCAGCCAAGATTATTTTCCCGTTTCCTTTTAGTCCATTTTTTGAGATCAATTGCACTGGGTCTTCAGGAAAAAAAAATCTGATAATACTAACAGTCGTACTTTGACATACAAATATAATCCGTTCCGGAGGCGAGTTCTTAAGGTAGAATTTTGTCTTGTGGAATGCATTTTCTCATAGGAAATAATGTATATGCAGATAATCCGTTCCAGCCACCCAAAAATATGACCAATATATTCAATATGTGTCAATATGACACTATAATCATATTTCTGCATATAAAAACAATCAAAACATTTAGAAAAGACCTGTAAATAAAGAAAAATATAAAATGAATAGATATTAAACCTCACTTAACATTAATTTATGATTCCTCTCGGCACCGGCTGCTTTAAAAGCCAAACTGAAAGTGGCTCCCTTTTCTTCTTGCTACCGTCCTTGATAACATTTTTGGGACCCGTGCGGCATGCGCCTGCAACGGCATGCGCCTGTGATCGCTCCTCAGTCACTCCGAAGCTCACTAGATAGGCGGCCTCCCCTTCTGTAGGTGTGCAAAGCTGGTGAGCTATCTACGTTAATGATCCCGAGCTTCTCCCCGCATTATAAAACACAGCAGGGAGTGTAGCTTGGGTTCTGTTGGGATGTCTGTGTGGTGCAGTGGACCTTAGTAGAGCACTTGGGTCCCACAGAAGGGACGTGGGAGCCGCCTGGAGACGCAAGTGCGTGCGAGCTGAATGGGAGCCGCCTGTCAAAGGCTCGCAGGAGTGGCACGTGAGCGGGGCTCCGCAATGTGCCCCTATGGACTTCAAAGAGGAAGCGGAATTCCTCCCTTTGATCGCCGCAAGCAGGACAGCCGCGAGCTCTCGCGGCTCTCAGACTCTCACATGGAGCCGGATTTATGACACTGCCCCTAAAGGAAGAAAATGCTACTAGGGGCACATGTCATGGCCACTGTTCCCAGCCGGGGGAAAGCCGTCCAGCCGTCGGACGTCAGAAAGGACTCCCGTCTGAGGCCGCGCCCATGGAGAGAGCTGGGAGGGGCGGGTCCAGCTAACCCTCGAGAGGATAGTCGACGCAAATTGCACTGGAGCTGCTGATCACGCGGGCTCACGCTGCCACTTTGCCCACCGCCACCCCTCACCAGCCTGTGTGCACTGTCTACCAGACCTGCATGTGCACAACATTCCTTCCCTTTTAACCTCTTCCTTCCCTATTTTTCCTAAATAAAATGACCCTTTTCCCGTAAGACCTCGCCTCGGGTCTGTGCTTGATGGTGCCACCCTTGAAAAAAGGGTCGAACCCGTTACAGAACATATTTAAATTAAGGGCAGAATAAATAAGAAGTCATGGTAAAACATTGCTATGTTGAGGTTAGATTGGTATGTTTATGTTGAATTTTCAATACCAACTGTTTTTTCCACTATCATGCTAAAACATCATTGAAATTCCCTTGTCTACCGTATCCTGTACACCTGTACACTTACTCCATGGAGGCAGTTGTGCCAACACACGGCGATGGTCTGTCTGTGGCTCTTCCCCTTCTTTGGGTTTGTGGGCGACCTGCGTCTCATTTTCTTGTGGTTTAGTGACGACCATGGAGGTGAGAGGAGTCACAAATTCATATTTGAGAGAAAGATCCAGAGCTTTTTTCCTGGCTGCTTCTTTCTCATCTCCTTTAAGTGTCACTCTGAAACACATGAATGCAAACCTCAAATCATGGTTTCAAATCAGAAAGTTATTTATGTAGAGCATTAAACAGGGTGATCACTCACTCTTTCTCCAGGAGCTGTTTGACTGTAAGATAAGCCCACAGTCTCTGGATGAAGTTTTCATGTTGTGGTAAAACATCAATGACGTCTTGTGTCGACACGGAGTCCTGGTAAGTAACGTTTGAGCCGATCTGCAAGTAATAAAAGACATGAAAAGTGGAAGAGAGACAAAAAAAGACAAAATAGATACTCTGCTTAAATAAGTAAAGTGTAAAAACCATTGATCTGACCAGTCCACTCAGGTTACTTAGACTCAGGTTGTAGCATTTACAGTTTTTCTAACTCTTGCATGATTCACATTAACAAATAAGTAACAGATGTACAGGAGACTGTAACTGAAGAA
>JAAGKR010012943.1:0-15167 GCA_011419295.1 Clarias macrocephalus
AGGCACTTTATTTATTGCTTATCAGGCATCTTGATTATATATAATGAATATATATATCAATATAATATTTAACACCTTATCAAAACCTGGGAGGATATAAAAAAAAAATCATGAATACAAATCACTTAAACAGTTGCATGGTAAAAAAAAAATTGAAAGTAAAAACCACAGCTATGTTGTGTAATAGTGAAAGTAAGAGCATTTCCATACAGTATGTACACAATGTGATGACAGCTCACAGTATTGGAACTAAATAGCTGTGTGGTCATAAGAAAACCACTTGTTAGTGAGACTAAGACAAAAAGGTCTCAGTTTGTTATAGAGCATAAAGATTGGACTATAGGAGCCTCAGGATGCAGTGTTATAATCTGAGGTTGCTTCAGCTGGTCAGGTCTAGGCTCAGCAACATTACGTGGCTGAAAAGACCATGTTATCACATCTATGGAGTTTCTGTTCTCCAATAACACTTGCATTTTCCAGGATTCAAATCATGAAAGAGGAAAGAATGGTTCTGAGAGCATGAGCAATCATTTTCACACATACGTTGGACTACAAATTGTGTGTTGTGATCAAAGCTGAAATAAATAAATAAGTTAAATGCACAACAAAATAATCAATAATAACATATAAGACAAAAATAAATAACACTGCCTACTGTTACATGGTGAGGGATGCCCACTACACCGGCACAGGCGTTCCTCACCGAACTTAACCGTACGCAACACAGTATGACAAAGTTGATGATGGAGCAATCTATTGGACTAATACTAATACATACGCCCGTGACGGAACTACCTGCTCAAACACAAAAAGCCACAAACAATTTCTGTTTATATACAGTTGTGCTCAAAATTATTCATACCCTTGGTATTTTTTTTGAGTGGTTTCCTGTGATGAATGAGTTTTATAATACTTTTGTATATTTAATATGTGACACAACTGAAGAAATAGTCACATCTGACCAAAGGATGGATGACTATGTAGGTGACGCTTTGCAAAGACCAGACATGCATCCCAGTGTCTCTGGGTAAGGAGTGGTGCCTTTCTGCCCTGATGCAGAATTCACTGAACAGTGGATCTTGATACTGTACCATCGCCCCTGCTTGATTGAAGGTGTGTCTAATAGAGCTTTGGTGGTGATACGGGGGTTGTTTGTATTGTGGCAGATCTTTCTAGTCAGTCTAGAGAATACTTTACGCATTCAGGTTTTTGACAGTGTTGAACATGTTCATCATTCTTGATGATACTCTGTACGGTTGATACAGGGACATTCAGTTCTTTTGAAACTGCCTTGTAGCCTTCGCCATCACTTATGAAAAAAAAAAAAGCTTCAAAAGAGAATCTCTGGCCATAGCCTTTGGTGTGTGTGTGTGTGTGTGTGTATATATATATATATATATATATACACACACACACACACACACACACACACACACACACACACACACACACACACACACACACACAGTATAAGGGGTTGTGCATAGCAACTAATGTATATTGAATACAATGGAAGTTTCCAAAGTAGTTTTTATAAGTAAAAAAAAAAAAATAAGTATTGATTTGATTTGTCCAAGCGGTATGAAGAATTTTGAACTCAACTCAAAGGTAAAACTAAACTCCACTACAAAAGATCACATTGTAAGCGAGAATATTCTGTGATTACTATGAATTTATTTCTCATGGATATTCGCTTGCACTCTGTTTGCTAATTATGTCCTGGTTGAAAAGTAAATACTGTTGCATAATGTATTTTGATTGCGGGCCTAAACGATTCCCTGCTGCAAGATAATCATCTGAGTGTGTGCAAAGGGTTGAAAACCATATTCAGGGATATGGATTAGGAGTGTGTCATGTTTTGTAAATTAGAAAACTAATATCTGTGATCTATGCTAGAGAAGCCGAAGCAAAGCTACAATTTGGATAAAGGTGAGGTTGTGTTGGACCGCAGAGCTCAAACTGCTCGGGTATACTTTAGTCACGAGGGTGGCAAGGTTCTGCAATTAAACGGAAGTTAATGCGTTTCACACTTGGGGCTCGTGAGTTTAAGGGCTCTGGTGCTGAACTCAGGATAACCGGCAGGCCTGCATACTAATGTAATATGCTACAATGTATGCTTATTAATGCGTTCTCTAGTTCTCTGCCAGGCGAGCTGGATCATTTTCATATCTGCTGTCTAGTCTACAGTAGGTTTGCTTTTAGGAGAAAGATACATTTCTGAAGACTTTTCAATCTAAGATTTAATATTTTCGTTAAACAGTGTGTATGATGTATACAATACCAGTATACTTCTAGATACATCATATTATATTTGAAGGTTTCTGAGTCTACTAGCAAGAAATGTCACAATGACTATTCTACATTTGATTTGGACTCAGAGTAGCTACATTTCCACGACCAATATTTCTTCAATCCGATCAGGAATTCCAACTTGACTGTTTACATGGACACTGATCTGATAAGGTGAATATATTTATTTTAACGAGAGAGGCACTAGTGTGTACATGGTTATTATTTCCCTATTGAACTGATAATTAAAGGTTTAAAACTACCCTCTCATTCACACTGAAAATAAATTTCAGGATCGGTTCGGAATCCGACTGCAGTATTTACATTATGCAATTTTATTTTGACCGGGATATTATTCCAGTTAAGATCGGAATATTAGGGTTCGCGTAAACACACATATAGTCTGGTCTAAACCATGTTACCCACAAGCTGACACAGGCTAATACACGGATACAATATTCAATATTCAGGTTTATTCTGACATAAACCTTAAGTGGGTGTGACAAACTTAACAGTCCCAGTTTTCATTGTAAAATAAACAAAAGCAGAAATTCCGGGACTGATGACATGATGCCGAAGTCCAACTCCGACAATTCCGCTGTATCACTTCAGTTCATAATTGGCCTCACACAGAAATGTGCACAAGACTGATTTTATTATTATTATTATTATTATTATTATTATTATTTTAATCCTGCTCACAAAGGCTCAAACAGGTGACACTTTTTTGATGACTTTAGTTAGTTCTATTTCCCAAATATAATCAAACTGGTTGCCTTATTTAAACCGCCACAACCCTGAACATGTAGTTAATAAGAAGGAATGTTTGAACATCTCGCACCGCACTGCACATTCATGTTAATGTCCGTGGTCTTTGTTCGTCCCTCAAGCTTCACTTAGACTGACTCACATGAAAGTAAAAACCTCCCACTCACACATCCAACAATTGTTAACCAGATGCTCTTTGAACAAAAATGAAATAAATAAATAAATAAATAAATAAATAAATAAATAAATAAATAAATAAATAGTTTATTTAAAAGGGTAAAAGTTTCCTGTGTGTCTTTCAACCTTCTTCAAAGGGCAGCGACCTTCTGCAAAAGCCCTTAATACCTCACATTCAGAAAGCATTAAAAAAAAAAACCCAGCTGGGACAAGACTTTTTTTTTTTGTTTTGGGCAGAGTATTAAAATTGCATAGTCATTCAGGTGACAGCAGAGTAACCATTCCAGGTATTCTCATTTAAACTTCACGTAATTTAAGCCTCATGTCACAGAACTCCTCTAACATGAACAGACTTTCAAGAATTCAAAACTATCAGTTAAGTGTCGTCGTGAGCAAAGACGATGAGTTGCAGAGACAGGAACAAAGATGGGCAATCACTGAAGAAGGGGCTTTTAAAAATAAGAGTTCCTACACAAGGTAGCGGAGTTGCTTTGGGGGGGAATTCGAGAGAACTGAATGAGTAAAGTCAGGCCTACAGTATTTTGGCCTTAATTAAAATTCATGCCATGACTTGGTGGTGTACGACACCCTAATCTCTTAATAGTGCCATCTTAACAGCTCTAGAGTTTGTATTGTCAAGGCATTGTTGGAACGCCGCTCGCAATCTTATTTATTTATTTATTTATTTGCCATATTACAAAGCAGCAGATACGGCTCACAGACTCCTAAATGAAAACGCTAATCCGACCATCTGTAGTGCTGCAGTCTTGGAGACTAATGATTTTCAAAATAAATTACCGAGATCAACAACCGAAAGCTGCCTAAAGCAAAGAAAATACGATAGGTTTCAGAAATCGGAGAACGACAAAGTGGAAAACGATGGTATCATTACTCTGATGGGGACCATGCTGTTCTCTCTTTTTTTTAATACTTTGAGAGCATGATTTTTTCATGCCTCTGTTACATGCTTTAGAATAATACGAAAAGACCATTCAGTTATGTTTCGAGCCTTTGGCTCTCTGAACATGTTTAAACTGCTGAACATGCAACGTTCTCAGTCTGACACTGACGAGCAATACGCTTTCATTCGGTTCCTAGCTGCAACACGGCGTCATGCGCAAGTAAGAGAGAGCAGAAGGGTCACTTCACTTCAGGAGCAAAAAAGCAATTTCTAGACTCAAAAGGGTACTTTCTTTTTCCCCCTACTTTCCCTTTTGTTCCCTTTCTTTGTTTCGAAGATTACACACAATTATCCGGCCTTACCATGGTTCATATTTAACTGCTGCATGTCATCAGGCTTACAATGCAGACATGAGTAAGGAAAAAAGGGGGGGACAAGATAGAAATAACACACAAATCGATATTATTCTTTTTAACCTAGAGGCAGGAAAAATTAGCATAAAAACACAGTACAGGAGACGACAAGGGAGAGGATGTCTAATGCAGCCCATTCGTTTTGGTTTCAAAGTCAATAATTAAATAATGCTTTATGTTAATGCACTTCACATTGCCACAACATACACATGCATTGCTCATATGGACAATTATGAATACTTTTTTTTACTTGAATAATTTATTTTAATGCTTATTTATGTGAAAGCATATGCATTAGCCAGAGGTTATTCGCTCCCTTTACAGCACAAATGACTTGTATTATATAAATGACTCACAACCGAGTAATGAACGCATTATAAATGTTTTATGAAGGTCATAAGTAGTTACCGTAAACTAAAATGCTACCTACTCACATTTGCACTTTGTAGACTCATAAAAGATCATAATTCTCAATAATGCTACATTAGGAAGCATAATTGTCATCGGGGCACACGAATGCAGAGCAGCATGTAGAAAGTAGGAATGCTGTAGTGCAGATCTCCAAGCCCTCGCAAATTAAAACAAGCTTGCTTGCACAAAAATAACAACTCAGCCAACCATGTGTCAGGGGCGCAATGCATATAATAATGCTGGATACAGGTCAAGAGCTTCAGAGATCTCTTTTGATTTCATATCCAGTATACCTCAGATCTGTTGTCAACAGGGGCTGTAACTGACGACTATTTACGGTAATCGGGATAACCTATTGATTGTTGTAGAGAATAATCGACTATTCTCATTTGGCGATTGGCTTGAGGTCGTTTCAGGCATGTGCAAAATAATTACAAAGACCAAAATGATGAATATTTCATTAAAAAAAAAAAAAAAAAAACTTTAAATTACAGTAACTCTTTCACTGAAAATTTTTTAAAATAAAAAAATAAAAAAATCAATATCTATTTCTCCTTTCAAAATCTAAAAAATTATAGTAGCAACAATAAAATAATTACTTAAAGTTTACAGATGGCAATTACGGAAGTTAAGATGTAAATATTTTTAAAAATCATGTGAAGTCAAAAACACAGCCTCTGATTAGTCCATGAGGATCAACAATCATCGTTTTCAATACAGAAAAAATGGCTAAAAACTGGAGACAACTGCATGAGCCATTCCACTTGCCTGAGAACAGTTTAATGAAAAGTGGGCAAAACTTAATCAAACACTGGCTAATGTATTGGTTAATAAAAGAGGTCAGTGCAGAAACTGAATAAAGTGAACAGGAGTGTTATGAAAATGCAAATAACCACTATTTACAACAGTGCTAAACATAAAAGCATCTCAAAATGCATGACCCATGACACCATGGCCCGGTCAGAGACTGCATTCACCATTCACTCTTTACTACCTAAAAGTGCATGATGCTAGATAACTGCCTGATTGGACACATTACTCCTTCAGTGTGCAGTGTATAGTGGTTTCTTTTCAGTAGCCTGAGTATAGTGTATTTTAGTGTAAATAGTGTATTTTTTTTTTCATGCAATACTGAATTCCACTTTTTTAAATAGGTCTGAGGTTCTTAGGGTATCAGGAACGCACGGAGATATCCCACGGAGTAAAGTCTATATGCATATAAGCTTGTGTGTGTTTGCCTGAAAAGGGAGACGGGGGGAGGGGGGGGAGAGAAAGCGTGGGGAGGGGCATTTTAGTGTAAGCTAAATGCAAAGAGACTTTGTCAGGAAAAGGGCACTATTCAGTATGGAAGATTAGATTTTAATGGATTGCAAGTAGGACACTGTGTCCTTAGAAGTTTGTCCTTGAATGCCTCGTTATTGACTGAGCGGTTATTGGTTCTGCCTGTTTATCTCAATATCACCTTTTTAATGTGGCATGAATGAAGCCTAATTTATTTATCGTAGATGAATGTTTGTGTGAATATGGGCCTTCAATTTAAGGCAGAATGGAAAATACTGTTGTTACTATGAGTAATAACCTGTAGCTTTATAAAGTACTTACTGTACATGCAAACCTGTGAGGTAAATTTGGAGGATTGACTGTATTATGACTGGCTAGAGCCAATAAAATCAACACTAAATGTTAAGTGATCTAAAAAATAAAAAATAAAAAGTACATGGCGTTTTGTGAAACTACTGCTTTCTCGTTCTTTTGTGTTTGTGAGCAGTTGGTGCACTGGACTGGAGTATGGAGCAAAAGGGAGGAAATAAATAAATTATTATATAATAGTTATAATCACCTGGTATAAGTATCATAATCTAAGAAATATACCCAAGATAACGCAGACAAATAAGCATTAGTGCTATTGAATTAAGTCACAATGCTCAAAAATCAGGTCATGTACCCATGATTCACAGCTTTAGGATTTATGTAAAAGAGAAAGTCTAAATCACTTTTACATTAAAAACATATGTTTAAATTAGGTATCTGTGGTCAACTATAGCAATGTTTTATGTAACATAGCACAATCTAGCCACTGGGGGCGCTTGCAGCAGTATTGATCATTACCGTTGTGTCAAAATGTGCATGATTCCCCATGTCTCTGTGGGTTTCCTCTGAGTTCTCTGGTTTCCTCCTACCACCCAAAACATGCAGGAATTAATGAAAAAATTTCAGAAACATTCCCATCATGCAGTATACCTTAAAACAAGCTTCATATCTGACATGGCAAAAGTTTTATACTTTTTTGCTTTATGCAAAAAAAAAAAGATTTTTGCATAAAGAAAAAACGGATTTTTTTTTTCTTATGTGACAAGTTCTAACGCTGTTCTAATGGCACCTTTATTCCACTAGATGACCTTTCTGGCAAGCTTTCTTATTTAAAAAAAAAAAAAAAAAAAAAAAAAGAAGGAATAAAGGATGCATAGTGCAGATACTATTTGTGTACAGTAAGTGTATATATGCACACAGTCTATATGCCACTACTGAGCATCCTGCAGAACAACATACAGTTCAGCTTTCTTTTCTGGCATACTAATATTTTTCTGCAACTTATTTTGTGGTGGAATACTGATGTTTGAAAATTAGAAATGTTTTTGGACTGATTCAATAATGAAGTACTAAAATAAACATTTAATAGATAGACAAATACATAAAAACTATAGTAAAAACACAGGATGACACTGCTGTATACATTTGTCTGAAAATTGAACACTGAAAATGTAGTGATATTTAGTTACAGCAAGTGTGCTGGTTTAAAAATTATGATTACCTGACACCCTGAAGATAGCTATCTGACATTGTATAAGTGTGCAGACACCCATGTCAAACCTGTGCTGTAGTGCCATTAAATAAATAAATAAATAAATAAATAAATTGCATTTTCCACACCAAGAGAATCAATGTGACATTGGCAGTTGGTCAAGGGTTGCAATGAGAGTTTATAACTCAATCATGACTTCCTTTTCACCTATCCAGTAGACATTTCCTTCTGTAAATTAAACCATGGAGCATGTAAATTGAGTTTGACAAATAGAGATCATGTATTCATGCATCATGGCACTGTTCAGGGTAAAAAAAAAAAAAAAAACTAATTCATGACACTGCAGAGGGCAAACAGTGGACATTTGATCACAGGGCTTCTTCTATGTGAGATGTGTTTACTACTAAAAAGCATGTGGACATTTTGTTTTAGTCAGTAAACACTCCATCACCTTACTATTGACACTACGCCAAGAACATTGCAGGGAGAATATCGCAATATCACAGCTGATGCATTTTACATGACATATCTTCAAAGAGTTTTAAACAAGATGTGGCAATATTTGCATTTCCTGTCAAATCAAGTCACTCAGTATTTTCTAAAGTATTTCAAAATACATGAAGCTGGGGGGGAAAAAACTCCACCTTAAATAAGCTTTCACATGAAACTCCTGCAATTACAGATGAAAGTAATTCAGAGGCAGAAGTGCCCAAGTGCCTGGCTGGAATGTGAGGAATGAAAAATAATACACATGGAATCCTTAATCTCCCAGTGGATGGATGCACGTGTCATATAGAATTGATAATCTCCATGAACATTTCAGAGGTGACACTATAGCAAGGAGCAGAGGCAAGGCCTCGAGAATGCTGCCAGATTTGCTAGATTTCCATAAGTCCGCTGAGCCTGCAGGTTGCTCATATTTAATTCACATGCACAAAAAAAAAAAAAAAAAAAAGCACTGAGGGCATTACCCTGGGTTTTTTCCCCTCCAACAAGAAATATCGTTTACTCCCAGATATTCCCTTCACACTAACTGATAAGGTAAAAAAAAAAAAAAAAACACTACTAATTACCAAATAGCGAACCAGGGAATAGTGGTGTATGTTTAAGGAATATTTTATTTTGTTTCTTATGAGTGATTAGGAAGATGAGCAGCACTGACTGTGACGATGACTAATATCGCATTTTTAATTAGTCTAGTCTTGTGAAGTGCCACAGCACTCCTTAAAGGGAAACAACCTCCCGAAACACACGTAATACACAGTACAGGTAGTCGACGACTTACAAACTTTCAAGTTCTGAATTTCAACACATACAAACGGACCTTAGTCATATGAACATTTCAGATGAGTAGATGAGTAACAAATCGCAGAAGTAGATTTTGGGTATCGCAGTGCACCAGATATCAGTACTTACAATTTATCTACAATATTTTCAGTGTGTAAGTACTGTAAATCTTCAAAATGTCTAAAGTCCAGTATACTGTATGTGTGCGCGTGTGGGGGTGCGGGAGAAATGAATCGGCCTCACCGGTTTCAGTGAATCAGTCGGGGAGAACAAAGATAGAAAATGGCTGTCCATTCATGGTTAATGTCACATTAATGAGTGGAGACTTTAATGCAAATGCTGGACTCAAAGTTGCTCATTGCATGATATAAGACTCAGCCTGACAAGTTAGTTATCTGTGAAATGTGAGCATGGTATGAAATACAGAAATGTGTCCCCGAGAAAACAATGCATTGTGGGACTTTAGGATGCGAAAGCTGCAGTAGAGACAGGAATAGTATTGGAAGTGGATGTGCCGGTGGGGTTTATACTTTAAACTATGAAACACGGAGGAATGGCAAATGCTTGCTGTACTGTAAACTGTTCTCATGGCCGATGTGAAAAAGCTATTGCAATAGGACATGATTTTTCAGCTTTCTAGCTCAGAAGCAAAAGAGTGGAACTTAGGTTGCCTAGGTAACAAAAAGGCGTCGGAATGGCAGGAGTAGCAGCTGTAAGACGGGAAAAAAACAATCACCTGCAGCAACATTTCTTGACATATTTTGTGTATTTGTGGCATTTTCATGCATACACGGTGTAATCAAAACGCATTTAACTGTTTAAACGTGGTTACAGCTAGCCACACATGCATGGTCTAGGGTTGCTTCTACAGATCTTACGTAGGTTTCACTGCAACAAAATAGCAACAAAAATCATCTATTTTGGGAAAATTATTCCAGGGTGTCATCCTGACTGGGTACCATTATGACACCTCAAGCACAATAAAGTCAAAGCAACACATGCTGACGATGACGCAAGCTCTTACGGGAAACAAATCCACTCCTGCAACCTGCAGTCTAGCTGGGCAGGGATCAGCTGCATGCACCACCTGCTGCATTAACAGCATTATTCATGTATTCCATCCCACACTTTACCTTAGTAACTGATATAAAACTACTTCACTTCTCAATCTCATTATTTGTGTAACATAATATTGATTAGTGCAGGACTGAATTAAATATGTGTCAAGGTTGTTGTACCAGTGCGAGCACAAATACAGCAGGGGAAAGAAGCAAAGTGACGGTTTAACCTTCTGACAATTGAGATTAAAAGGCGGTTATTAAGTGAATTAAATACAAAAGGCATAAATAAAAGTAAAATAAATACAGATGAAGGGAAATATCACACTACTGATTTACAGTATCCAATCACTTTTAAATATTCATAGGGATGAAGATCATTAAATTCCCTTTTTATTTTTTTTTGCACCTGAATTTTGCATGGTGCACTCTAATGATTTTTGTTAGAAATGAAGCAGGAGTTCCAGAAAATTCTAGAAATTCCACTTGTACCACTTTCAGCAGATGTGTAAGTTGCAGGAGTGGATTTGTTTCCCGTAAGAGCTTGTGTAATCCTCAGCATGTGTTGCTCTGACTTTATTGTGCTTGAGGTGTCATAATGGTACCCAGTCAGGATGACACCCTAGCGTTGCATAGGATAATTTGCCCGAAATACATGATTTTTGTTCAGCAAACTTATGCAATGTTATCTATGCAATGTTATCTACGTAAGAACGGTAGAGGCCAACCATTGATTTAAAACAGTTCATATGTAAACATTTTTAATAGAAAATTTAATTTTAATTAAAACTCTCACACCACTACACTCACAAGCTACGTATACATTTTAATATGCAACTCATTGTACGTGGATATTTCCTTCAAGATCTCTTGGGAAAAGGAAGGATGCAGGTGAGTACAGCATGCTGAGAAAATCCAATACCCACTGTCAGTAGTACTGGCGTGGGAGGAGGGGGGGGATGGGGGCGTGGGTGATATTGGGGGGGTTGGAAGAACAAGCAGATGGACAACACATCGATAGTTCCTTAAAACAAAAACAGAATATGGTAATTCTTATATTTATACATATACCTAATTTTATAATACAATATACATACAGTAACACTAAATGAGTGGTAAAACATCGATTTAAAAAAAGGAAAAAGAATAAGGTATAAAAAGACAAAGCAATCAACTCAGATCAAGTGTACACACTGGGCAACAGACCAAAATAAAGGCACATGGCAAAGCCAAACAGGAGCACATATAGTTAACATAACCAAACCTGAGACTAGTGCATGTCACACTCAGTTGTCCCATGCAGTTACAACTGAAATTCTCCTTTCCTGGATTTGCAGTAAAGGAATGCGTGTTATTATTAGACACTGCATGCTGAAATCCACATTTTTATCCTTGCTTCAGCACTACAACACAAAATAAAATAATGAACTAGGAGTGAAAAGGAACATGATTATGCTTTCAGCCTGAGCCAGAGGAAAAAAAGTTCAAACCGTGGCTTCATTTAATGCATGAGATAAACATGCACGCTGAGGTGTTAGTTTTGAAGAAGCAAAATAAATAAAGCACATCTGCTACACCTGATGGAGACAACTGGTTTAATTCCTGGCTTCATGGTCTGGGGACCACATGAGGTCAGTGACGCTTGGTCAGAGGGTCTAAGATTTTTTTATATTTTATTTACAGAGAAAATCATAACCCATCGTTTTAATGATTTTTATATTTACTTTTGAATTTTTACAGTGGGTATTAGCCTATTAAAATGATCACATATTTTATCCAAACGTTAAGACATTATGACGCAAATCATGACAAAAATGCATGCAGCGCAAGTCCCAAACCCGAATAAAATCGGATGGTTGCATCAGAAAGGGCATCCAGTGTAAAGCCTGTGCCAAGTTGCGTGCGGATCAGATGATCCGCTGTGCCAGGCCCTTGACAGGAGCAGCCAAAAAGAAAGTTGTTTAATATTATTATTAATAAATATTTTGTAGGTTTAAATTATGTGCCCATTATTTAAATATAATTTAGTTTAGAGAAATGTCTCCCTTGTCCCCAGGAGCTCTTCTGTTACTAATGGTCAAGTCTGCTTTCCTTGGTTACACATCTATAAAGTTTTGGATTTATTTATTTATTTATTTTTACCCCCCTAGAGTGGTCCACAGCCTGATATGAATACTGACAGCATGGCGAGTTTCATTCCAACTACCAGCACATTGTAGTCGGGGCATGGTGCCGGCGAAGTTACTGTTGCTGCCTTACAGCTCCAGGGTCTGTGGTTTGATCCTGAGCTCAGGGTATGCTGCCTGTCTGGAGATTTGCATGGTTTTCCTGATGCTTGCAGTTCCTCCAGGCACTCTAGTGTCCTCACAAAACATGTCACTAGGTGGATTGGCTACTCTTGATTTCCCTTGGCATCTCATCCAAGGTGTATTTCTGCCCTCTGCTCCATGTTCCCAGGATAGACCCTGCATTAACCATGGTCGAGGATAAAATCAGTTACTCATGAGCTTTGTATTACAACGCTATATCTGGGGTAAGAAAGAATGAGAAATAAGACTATATCCTAGGAGCCATAGACATAATGGCATCAAACAAGGATGAGGTCAATAAATCGTTGTTTTGTAATAGCATTTTAAAGATTTACAACAACATATTGAAGATCTTTAGTTTGAATTATAAAAAGAAATGCATAGGCACAAACAATTGATTACGAAGGTGGCGGGAATGTTCGGTCAAAACTCAAAATATCGCTTATTTCATTTATCGGGTTGAAGAGTGGCGGTTATTTTGGGGTTCTTATTACAATACCGCAGTAGGTTAATAATACTTTTACCCCTTACTCATCCCTAAATCTACCCACACATTTCAGAACCAAATAATGACCAAAAACTCCACCTAAAGTGGGCCTTCTGGTTAAAGTGAGCGACGGGGGAAGAAGGACCTTAGTTAGGGAGGTCTCTAGGGGGAAAGAGCTCCAGTGTTTCTCTGTGGAGAGAGGAGAACCTTCCAGAAGAAGAACCATCTCTGCAGCTCTCCACCAATCAGGCCTGCAAGGTAGAGTGGCCAGACGGAAGCCGGTCCTCAGTAAAAGGCAAATGACGGGCACATAACATCGCCTGAAGGACTCTCAGACCATGAGAAACAGTTTTTTTGTTTTGTTGTTGAAGCACCTTTGGCACTTATTACAGCCTCAAGTCCTTTTGAGTATGATGCTACAAGAAGGATTTTGTTCTGGAAGGTTCTCCTCTCTCCACAGAGAAAGACTGGAGCTCTTTCAGACTAACCATCGGCTTCTTATTCACCTCCCTGACTGAGGCCTGCTCTAGGAAGAGTCCTGGTGGTTCTTAACTTCTTCCATTTAACATTATTATTTCCATGAGAATACTTTCCGGATGCACTGTAATATTCCAACATCAAGCCTCTTTGTCTGCATCTAGTCTACAGAACCTTTTACATGAATACTGGCCCCATGTGCACTGAACAGCAGAATATCGATGAAAATAGACTTTAATTGGCTCTACTATCTTGCCAGTACTTCTCTACCTCACCATTTTTCATATTTTCCAGATCCATGTGGCTGCGATACATGAGCAATAAATCAAAAGCAAATAAATGTTTAAATGTCTATATTTTGGCCCGGTCCTATTAAAGATTTTATCTTACAATAAACAAAACCCTGTTGTGAATACTATTTGGACTATAAATGAATTTTAAAGACAAATCACTATGTTAAGGGTGCTACTGTATGACATGTGTAGACATCACTCACTCATCGCCTACCGCTTTATCCTGTATTCAGGTTCAGGGTCGTGGGAACCTGGAGCCTATTCCAGGAGACTTGGAGCACAAGACGGGGTACACCCAGGACAAGATGCCAATCCATCACAGAGCACACATATATATTTACTCACAAACTCAATCACACACTACAAATTAGTCTAATATGCAGATCTTTGGACTGTGGGAGGAAACGGGAGTGCCAGGTGGAAACCCACCAAGCACGGGGAGAACATGAAAACTCCATGCACACAGAGAACCCCCCACAATGTGATATCTTGGTCAGGACAGTACATTCAGGTTGTCGGCTGACTTCCGTTTATTGCCTCATAATGTTACTGAGCCTAGACCTGATGACTAATGTAACTGAGCCTAGACAACTGAAGAAACATTATGGGTACTGTACATTGCTTCATGCGCTTCCCTTCTTACCCTGACACAGCCACTGCGCTGGTTTAGGGTCAATCTGGACTCATCAGACCACATGACCTTTTCTATTGCCCAATCTTTATAGTCCAATCTTTATGCTTTTTCTGGTCAGTCTCAATAACCAGTCTTATGACCATACACATGGCTCCAATCCTGAGAGTTCTCATCAGGTTTCGCATGTGGAAAATCTCTCAACTTCAACTTCGCTTTCACTATTAAACATTTCTACTGTCGGATTTTTATGGTGCATCGTCGGCAAGCGTGTATGTGATCTCCATTCATGATGTTTTTCTAACCACACTTCCTCTATGAAGTTGATGGATCAGCACTTTCCTTTAAGAATTAATTATGTGTTGGACAGTTCCTAACCAAAGTCCATCCATTTCAGCATCAGCGTTTTTGCTAGAAGGATTGCAATAATTTGACCCTTCTTAAACCACAACTTTTTTTTTTCTGGCCAGGCAGTGTATCCGTATCTGTATTCAGATTTTACCAAAACAATTATTCAATCATACTATATTACAAGGGATTTTACCTGGCTGTTTACCAAAAAGCTTTTTAAACACAGTGCAAATAATAATAATAATAATAATAATAATAATAATAATAATAATAATAATCTGTCCTATCCATTTGAAGTCTGACATTATCATTTGATCGTAATCTTTTCATTGGGCCTGCACGTTTATCCCCTTCATGCATAGTTTAAGAAAGAGAAAATACTAGCTATTAGTTTCTGATGGTTGATTCTGTCTGTTTTTTTATGTTGATCCGATATATATCGGGGGGAAAAAAGTGTACAGCCATCTTTGGCATGTTTCAAGGTCAGCGCTTTGCTTCTCAGAGCTCATTTA
>JAAGKR010012944.1:0-15166 GCA_011419295.1 Clarias macrocephalus
GCACGGAGTCCAAAAAGCTTTCCCCCAGATTTATCGGTCCATATCGCATCACCCTCCGTGTCAATCCTGTCACCTACCGGCTCCAGCTGCCTGCGGCGCTCCGGATCCACCCGATATTCCACATCTCCCAACTTAAACCCTTCATCACTTCACCAATGGTTCCGTGAGTACTCACCTATTCAGGTTGCTTCCTTGATTGAGTGTGTGTTGCTAGAACGCGGGTTTATTTGTGTAGATCCTTGCTCTTGCTGTAAGAGAGTTCTAAGAGTAAACGCGTGGTTATCCTGCCTACTCGCGCTGCTTCCGCGTTTGGGTTTACCGTCCACGCAACACGGGCTAACTGCTAAGGCTGCTGTGTTCGTCCCTCGGTTGCTCGTGACATTTATCTTAAAAAAGATTTATGCATGTGTGTGTGTGTGTGTGTGTGTGTGTGTGTGTGTGTGTGTGTGTGTGTGTGTGTGTTTGAAGCCCACAGATGAAATGACAGCTGAAGACTCTGTTATATACAGCACTGTTTCTCAGGCAAATGTAAGACAGCAATCCATTTCTCCATTCATTTAACATTGTTATTATTATTATTATTATTATTAGTAGTAGTAGTAGTAGTAGTAGTAGTAGTTGTTGTTGTAGTATTAACATACTAGTAACATTTAATATTTATTATTGAAGATTTAACACCGCAGTTTCTTATATCCACAGTCTTCAGCATCAAAAGTTAATAAACAGGATGTGACCTACCAAGATATTGTTTGCAAGAAGACAACTGTAAGTTAATTAATTTGAAATTAAGTATATTCAGTGCAATCAAAGCTATGAATTAAAGTAGTTAGAGCAATAATCCTAATAAGGCCTAATAATTGCTGGAACCAGTTTGATATTAAGAGTCTTTTTTCATATCCGGTTCCAGGTGTCACCAAATAATGTTGATGATAAGGTCAACTACAGCTTGGTTTACCATTAAGAGGTGATTGATTGAAAAAAAAATATATATATATATATATATATATATATATATATATATATATATATATCCTGCTCAAATACAGTGCTGTGAAAAGGTCTTTTTTTTTAAACAATTTATTATTATTATTATTATTATTATTATTATTATTATTAATAATAATAATAATAATAATAATAATAATAATAATAATAATAATAATAATACTCATAATTGTATCTTTGCAATTATCAAATAATCAAACAAATTTAAATATAACACAAAGTTAACCTGGGTAAATAGAAAAATAGTTTTTAAATAATGATTTTAAAAAGACGTTTTAATTCAGAGATATTGGGTTTTCAAGCATTGACAGCCTGTTTAATCATCTCAATTGGATTTTAGTCCAGACTTCAGATCATTGTCCTTCTACATAACCCAAGTGCGCTTGAACGAACTGATGGCCGGACATTCTCCTTAAGGATTTTCTAAAGAATTTTTTGCAGAATCCATGGTTCCATCATTTATGGCAACTTGTAGATCCTGAAGCGGCAAAGCAGCCCCAGACCATCACACTACCACCACCATGTTTGATTGTTTGACTGGTATGATGTAATGTTCTTTTTATGAAATGCTATGTTCGTTTACGTCAGATGTAACAGGACACACACCTTTCAAAATTTTTTGTCTCATCAGTGCGAAAAATCTTTGCCCAAAAGTCTTGGGGAGAATCAAGATGGCAAATGTGAAATGAGCCTTTGTATTATTTTTGATTAGCAGTGGCTGTCACCATGGTACTCTCCCACAGACACCATTTTTGCCCAGTCTCTTATATAGATATAGACATATACATACTTTATTGATCGTAAAGGAAATTCCAGAGATCCAGCAGTAAGAGTCTGTAACACAAAGACAGTTTGTAGATTGCACTCTGTACAGTATATCTTACATATAGTCAGTATACACAGGGTAATGTGAGAACTGACCAGAAGGTACTAGTGCAATGTTAAGAAAATAAAAAATCACAAGTTTAAAAAAATTATAGTAAAATTCCTCAAATAAGAAAAAAGATGTTAATTGTAGTGCAGCCATGATGGACAATTTTATATGTGGCAACAGTCGTCATAATAATTAATTAATTGTGCAAAGATGAAATTAAAATTGTTTATTTTAAAATTGTTTTAGTGAGGTGTTGAAGAGTTGAATGGCTCTGGTGACAAAGGATCTCCTAAGTCTATGAGTTGAATGTGATACATCCTGTGGATGAGTCATTGTTGTTTTTTTTTATGAGTCATTGTTGTGCTCTTGGAGTAATTTTGGTACGTGGGCCACTCCTGGGAACGTTCAACACTGGTCCATTCTCCATTTGTGGATAATGGCCCTTATCATGGTTTGTTGGAGCTCAAAACCCTTAGAAATTGCTTTTTCACTTAAGGCCATGCAGGTTTGAACAACATTTTACCCTTAATAAATGAAATCATAAAAAAACACACATTTTGTATTTACCCAGGTTATTTTTGTGTAATTTTAAAATGTGTTTGATGACCTAAATCATTTAAGTGTGACAAATATGCAAAATACAAAGAAGAAAGAGAAAAGAAAAAGTTAGGAAGAGGCGAGTATGTTTTCACATTCATACATTTTTTTTTACACAGCAATTGTATGTATTCTTAGAGACTGATGTACTGTTGGTCTGGATGGAAACTGTGGCTGGTGCCTCAGGGATCTCTACTCGGTCTCATGTTCATCCTCAGCAATATAAGCAAACCTGATCAGGACAAGGACAACATGCCTTACCACAGACTTACATCATAGTCACATGACCCTCAGTCAATCAGAAAATATAAGTTTTCTTATAGTAACTGGCATGTAACTGCTAAAGTTAACTAAATACAATTACTTTTACATTAGCTGTCTTTATTTCCTTCCACACATTATACACCAATCTAGCTTCTAAATACTGTACATGCTTATATGTTTATCTAGCTATTCTTACATATTTTATACATTTATATGTCTAAAGAATAATTTAAGCATTCAATTTTTGTCTCTCATGTAAGTTTTATTAGATAGATAGATAGATAGATAGATAGATAGATAGATAGATAGATAGATAGATAGATAGTTTTAATAATAATAATAATAATAATAATAATAATAATAATAATAATAATAATAATAATATTTGTCTGAGTATTGGTGTTTTTATAACTTTATAATTATATGTATTACTTAATAATATTGAAATTATATAAGTATTGAAATATTGAAGTTATAGACAACTTATAACTCTTTTTGATTTTTTTTTTTTATAAAAAATATATGCTAAACATATATACTAAATGTTTTAAATGAAGATTATACCACAACAATTTTCTATTCCAATTGAATAAAATTAACAAACATATTGTATCTCCACTGCTGAAAAGAGTGCTGCAAAAGTGTACTTGGGCAGAGTGAAATATTCCTCTACTGCAAGTAAATTTGCTGTTGCTAAATGTTATATATTATTAAAAATATTATTTTCAAACAGCACATTAGTTAGTCTTTAACTGTTGATGTATAATGCATTATCATTAGCAATCATTCAATTAAAAAAGGAGATCCATATAAAACAAATGCTTTCAACAAAGCATAAAACAAATATGAAAATGAATAAATAGATCAACATGCTTTAACAAATGTACATACAGTATAATTAAAGGGTTTGCATGCTTATTAAAAACAGAGATCATCTTCTGAATCTTATATTTTATTTTATCAGGAGTTGATTTTTCATGGTGAAAAACTCCATTAAGATTTGCTTGGATGCCGACAGAAGACCAGCACAGCTAAAAGATGTTCACATACAGCAGAAGCCGATAGAACTGTGTTCAGCTTGACGGAGAGCTCTTTAATGGCTGCAAAGCAGTTAAGCAGCGCCTTGCTTTTCTGTGGCACAAACAATATAAGTATTTTGATTGAATTGAATTGAAGTGTCTTTACGTGACCAGAAGTTTCACATATTCTAGTACGGACAGTTGTTCTGGAGATTACTTTGGCTTGAGGTTGCAGGGTGGTAATTCACTCTTACTAGCTGTTATATTGCTGCAAATAGCTGCAGACTTTCATTAATTTCCTGTGAGATAAGATGCACAAGTGATAGATGCACATGTTAACTTGTTGAGAGCTTGTTTCCTGTGGTCTTTTGATGACTTCCTGCAGTCACAGGTTTGTCATGGGACCAGTCAACCTTAACTATAAAGATAAACATAAATATGTACTGTTCTTGGACTACACTAGTTAGGGGTCCAATATAGACTCTCAATGGCTTAGCATTATGGCAGCATCACAAAGTTACAGTAGGCTTATATACTCCAAACAAATCCATATCTAACTAACTCCTTATTACTCTATGTAATCTGAAACTAACTGTCACTATTATTTACAAGGGGTGCTTGGATTCTACACATAGCTGCTTACTAGTGTGATTGTTTTCATATTATTAATTATGATAATAATAAGAACAACGATTATTATTATAATTTTTTCCCCTTTTCTTTCTGTTTTGCTGTATACTGTATGTGTCACATCTCTTGTATTTTCATGGTTTTGCTTTTCAGGTTTATGTTGATGAATGTTTTCTCATTTTATGTACCTTAAAAAAGGTACAGTGTGTAGTTAACATGCTTAGGCAATTATTTTGCCCCAGCTAAGCTCTACCCACAAAATGCCTCTAAAAAAATAGGGTCTATTATCCTAAAGGGTTTTCAGTTTTTTATATCATAACAATTAGGCAAAATGTACTAATATGTAATATTTTGTGAATATTGTTACAGTAAATCTTATATAAATTAAATGGAACTTACAAATTTAAAGTATAACATCAGTAAGGCATGTTAGGTTATGTCATAGCCGCTCTAAGCACTTCTAGTTTTTTTTCTGTTCAAGTTAATCTAATCTAATCTAATCTAATCTAATCTAATCTAATCTAATCTAATCTAATATAATATAATATAATATAATATAATATAATATAATATAATACAAGCAAACATGTTAGACAAGAAATCTATAATAAATCAATAAATGCACAGTGATTACGATCCTGTATCCTGTAGCCACATTAAAATCAAGCCTACACAACTTACGTCACTGTTTGCAAGAACAAAAGCATTTATTGACTTTAAACCAGGTTTCTATATACATTAGCCAATAGTTGGGTTTGGTGTAACACATTCTTACATTTTCATGAATTTTAAACACAAATCTGTTTTAAATGACACTTTCGGTAGTATAATATGTACATTTTATTAAGAAAATTTAAGAAACAATTGTTTTTTATATTTTGTGCTTATGAAGGTAAATATTTCACATCTGACATCATTTCACACATGAGACTGCAGCTTCTAGCAGTGAGGAAACCACAGAAGTGCAAACAAACACTTGTTCTTTAAATGTTGAACCAGGGGTGTGAATAGGGTCTTCAAAGTTATGGTTAAAAATTGCAGCATAAATAACATTTTGTGATAGTAAGTCCAGTTAGAAATGGAAGTTAAAACACAGCAGAGAGCACTCTTACAGGAATCTTATAAACATAAAACATCCTGAAAATAACTGTTTTCTTCAGCATCATACATGTGAATCTTAAGAAATAATTTTTCCTACAACCCCTCACCCTGTCTTTACTCACACATAAATTAGAAAGCTTAATTTAATTTAATCATTATTAAACAAATTGTATTTAAATAAAAAAATCTTTTTATTTAAATCATATATTTATAAATCTGCATAACTATTCCAATTTTGTCATGTTACTTGAACTGTTTGTAAAAATTTTAAAGATATGTCTTGACCAGTGACTGCATATGTACTGTGCATGGGTTGTAATAGGGGTACAGAAGTGACGCTGAAGGGTCTCTACCGCCCTCTAGTGGCTGACTTACAATTACAATTTGCCCATTTCCATGTTAGTGAATGGAACACAAAACAAACATACTGTTTATATTTAAAATTTGACCTTGATATCTTCTGCATATTGCTTTAAGATAAATGTGTTTTATAGAAGTATATTTAAGTATCATTAATAATAAACAAAAATTACTATTAAAATATGTTAAACTAAGGTACATACATTTCCCCAATGTTACACTGGACATTTCTCAGAGTATCATGTAAATATGCCTATAGTTAAGGCGAGTGTTTAGTGATATCTCAAATTATCCCCCCTGCTCAGCCTTAAGTATCTAACTCGTGACCCGATTGACAGCCGTGTTGGATACAGTTCATCATTTCCCATGTACGCAATGCAAAGAGAATTCAAAGGACTGGGACTAAATACCATGTAGTGCATGTAGGGCAGAAGCTGGGTACTGGGCCCTGTACTGTACATAAGTGGCCTTCCTTATTTGATCCATATCTCTTTTATATTTCATTCCAGATTTACAGTACAAAGGCCCTCCGCACACTATGACTACACACAGAATTGAATCATACGCAAAACAGTGTGTCACTGTTTATATTCACAAGACCTCTTACAGTAAATGCTGTGCCAGACTGACTAAATACAAGTATGCTTAAAAAAGAAAGATGAAAATACTACCATTTAAAGCTCCATCAACTACAGACAAAATTTGTTATACTTATTACAGATTAATACTCATGATTTATAAGATAAAATTGTGTGAGTGAATTGTACGCTTAGTCGCAGGCATTTTACTCATGCAGTCACACACTGTGTCCACAAGAGGGCAAACAGAGTATAATGTTTAATCGCGTTTCTTTGTGCAAGCTAACGATTTAGAACATGATGGCAATGGTGCTAGACACTATTTAGGCATTCTAGTTAAGTGATTGAAGCAAAAACAGTGGACTCCCCTACAAACTGTAGAAATACCATAAGTATTTAACACTCTCCCAAAATGCAAACTATTGTTGTGGACAGTGGTACACTATCTAGTGCAGTCATTACACATTTTATTTTCTCTTAAAGACATGATCAAGTGGCTCTGAGGTCAGGTAATCTTAGCCATGTTGATCGTGAAGCCTGCTAGGTTGCTAATCCAATGAATTGTAGCAGGCACATTGAAAGTGCATTAAACATTTGTGTGAGCCCCCCCTAGAGCCCATACAGAATTACTGCATGCCTAATGTTTGAAAAAAGAAACTACATACTACAGTCTGTAAGAATGATCTAGGTGATTTTCAACCAGACTGAAATCACCCCAAAAGGGATGGACGCAGAATTACATGGAACAAACCCTGATGCTGATTTAACCATATGCAGCGAACAATAATGGCTAATTTAATAATAAAAATAAAAAAATAAACCACATCTCTTTAACCCTTTAGTGGTGTTCTCTATGTTGTTATTGTTGGTTACTCTTAATAGCAGGGATGGAGAGGCTCATGTTACAAACAGAATTACCAGAAACATTATTGGTTTGAATTTCTTTCAGGTGTAAAATATTCTATACTCTATACTCTTCCATTCGCTGTCTATATTTAAATACAGTTAACTATAGAATGTCTTTAGCTCTTCAAGAGTCTTTCAACAATGTATTGCATCAGTCATGATTCCTACCCTCCTTACCCAAACTTGTTCAAATTGCATGGATTCGTGAAACCAATGCAAGACACCTCGGTGCTTGCTACGAAATACACTGTGATGGATATCTTGTGTGCTTTCTGTTTTAGTGAAAGGCACAGAAAGCCATTGGGATTCTATTTTAGACACAACAGGAGAATGTGACCTTGGTAGCATCCAGTCCATACAGTACATATAGGTCAATATGTAATTATAAATGCAGACCCTTTCACTCAGCTGGTCTTGCATCAGTACATGAGGTCTTCAGTAAGTGGATATCAGACGAGTTATTTATAACAAGTGCAAAATGGCAACGGAAGAGGAACTGCTTGAGACGCTACAGACACAGTCACAACTTCACGGAGGAGCAGGACATAAAGACTCGTCACTTTTTATTCAGCATCACAATAAATCATGAGCTGCTTTTCCATTTTAATTCTCATCATTTCGAGTAAGTACCATTTCTCATGCATTCTTATGTTTTACATTTATGTACAGAGTAAATCACTGATACATCAAAAACATAAAGTATTGAAATAATGTATCAACCATCAGTAATATCTCGTTTTTATCAAATTATTTCAACTAAGTAATCATAGTGTTTTTCTGTTCTGTGTGCAGGTGTTGCCAGTCAAGCATACAGGCATTTTAATGTTAAAACTGGAGCATCAGTCACTATTCCGTGTGATTACAATAGGGAATATATACATCATAAGAAATACTGGTGCAATGGTAGTGAATTCAATTTATGCAAAATTCAGGCGTATGCCAATAAAACAAAGGGGAGAGTGACGGTGACTGATAACCCAGCTGAGAGTCTCTTTACTGTGACTATGAATAATCTCCAGACAGGAGACACTGGATGGTACTGGTGTGTTGTGGAAATAGGTGGAATAACAGAGCCAGATGTTAAAGAAGACATTTATATCACAGTGAAAAGAGGTACTGTATCTATTAAGTTATAAACTTTAAATACTAATCAGTATGCTTTATCGGATATCATTTGAATCATCGAAATCACATAATTTTAATTGAAAATATCTTTATATCACAGCGAAAGCAAATACAAATAATTAGTGAATTTATCACGGTTATTATGTTGCTCTTATGTTGTCAGTTATGTTAATCATTGTGCTTACATGATTTGTGCTCAGATCCTGATCTGTCTGTGAGTGAGAGCAGAGTGAGAGGTGAGAAAGGAGGCAGCGTCACAGTCCAGTGTCTCTACAGCACTGCGTATCAGAATAAACTGAAGCAGTGGTGCAGATTCAAAGACAGGAACTGTAACATTGAATCATTACAGAATTCAGCAGTGCAGCTCAGTGACCATGGAAGAGGATCCTTCAGTGTAAAGATGAGTAGACTGAAGAAGAGTGATGCTGGGTGGTATAAGTGCAGCGCAGGAGATCTGCAGGTTCCTGTTCACATCAGTGTCAGTGATCCACCTCCAGGTATTATCACATACAGTGATTCCTGCTCAGAACGAAATGATCAGAATTAAAAATCGAATTTATATATGTTTTTCCCCTTAGAAGTGGAAACAACAGAGATTGCAAGCACTCACCATGTTCCAGATTATATGTAAGTAGGAAAGCCCAGGAATTGGAATATAATTATATTTGGTATATAAACTGATGCATATTGGTATAAATATGTCTGTATAAAAAAACACAAGGAAGTGCAGTCACTATGACTGTTTGAATATGTACGAAGGAAATATTTGAAGTGGCCAAAGCTTCACACTTTATGACTTTTTTTCTTTTATGTTTAAAACAGATGTTTCAAAGCATCAGAGATTTACAGTATCTAGCATCAGATGTATAGATTTGAGTGAAAATTAGTGCAACTGTTATTTTTCACATGTTTCTAATTTAATATTTTCTAACTCACAGGAGCATCAGTGACTGCAGGTTCATGCACTAATTACAAGATGCTGAATTGTTGAACATTAGGCCGTGATAATGTTCTTTGCAGTTTAACAGATTAAAAAGAGTTCCTTTCCCTTAAAGTAAAAAAAAAAATAAATAAATAAAAGATTTAGCTTCACTATATTGAATTTGAATACAATTAGAGTAATTACAAATTAGTGTACTGTAAATAAAAATGTATTTCATTAAAATAAAGCACATACTATTAAAGTGAACCATACTGTATATTTATCTATTGTAACCAGTGTACAGTGGTTTGATGTTTTCCACCTCGGTCTAGCTAAAAATAAATAAATAAGTAAAATGGTGTAACTTCATCTAATCCATCAAAGAAAATGTGTATATATTTGAAAATCTGGGTGGTCAAACTTTACTGTTATAACAATGTTTATGTTTTATATACAGATCTGTCGCAACGGACACTTCAGGTAGCGTCTACTGTATATACTGTATCTCTCTTCTTTCTCACATCTTGTGCTTCCACAGTAATTATTTCTCTCCCACAACAGTGCCTGCAACGGCAACTTATAGCAGTGAGGAAACAATGTGAGTACAAACACACCCATATTCTGTCATGAAATCTTGAAATCTGATTCACCAAATGATTTTAAATTCCATGCTGTAAATCAAAATGTTGTTGTGCATTGTAATGATGTCACAACTTATTTGTAGTCTTGTCTAAAACTGACATTTTAGCAGACACTTACATCATCAATTCATTAAAGCTTCCAAATGTTACACATATTAATGTTAAATTTGATTGTAATAGTATATGTTATATCTGGGTAAGTTTAGGCTCCAAAATGATCAGTTAATTTGTCAGTTCATTTTTGCCCATAAATTAGAAATTTGTGCTCCATTCATTTTTATAGTTAATAAAAGCAGACGTATACTGTAGCTTGTCAACTGCCAATGCAGGCAACTGCTTGGGGCCCCAGGCCAGGAGGGGGCCCCCAAGGGCAGATTTATTTATTATTTCTAAGATAATGGTGATGAGGAAAATAATATACATTCTTTCAAGTCCTCGCAAATCAAGAGAAATTACGAGAACTTAATGTATAAAAACATGATGAATGTTCTCAGTCGCTGTAATAACATTAACAATAAGGGGTGCTGATTGATTCACAAACTCAACTCCTCCACTGAGTAACCTGCAAGAAAACTTTTCACTTTAAACACTGTTAGTAGCCTTTCAGCAGCCCACAGAACAGAGATGTGGTGCTTGTTAACGTTAACTAATAAAATGAAGAAGAACTGAAGCATTGTTTATATATTTAGAACATATATAAAGATAACAGCAGTGGAAAATACCGTGAATGTTAACAGTCCTGCAATAACCATGCACATCCACCTAGGACCTAACTTTTGGTTCAGAATTGCGGGGTTGAGATTTCCACCCATGTAGAGGGTGTCCAAGGATGTGCCCCAAGGCAGGGGATATATTTATTTATTGAAATAGACAAAAATTGTTGGTTAGTCTGTGTAATGATGTGGGCCTCCTAAGGGGCGGGGTCGAGCCGAGTCGTCAGAACAAGCCGGTGCCCAAGAGAAAACAGCACACCACCTGACAAGTGTGCACTTTCAAGGTAAAGTTTGAGTTAAACCCAAAAAGAGAGAGAGAGAGAGAGCAGCACACAATGTGTTAAGCAAAACTCTCAGGCAAAAGTAAAAGAAAAAAATAAGAATGACATAAGCCCCTCGAAGGGATAAACTCAATCTGAGTGGATAAGAGAGTTTATTTTCAGTTTCCAAGACCCTGACCTGTCTTGAGGAGACGGAGGAGCTTTTTTCAGTTTTCTTAAGTGCCCAATTAATAAACCCCACATTATCTCCCCTTACAGGAAGGTGTTCCTGTACGTTGTCATGAGCACTCTCGAACACTCCTATTTTTTACGGACTCTCTCTGAAGCCCTGCATAAGGGCTTTTATTTTCATTATTATTTCATGATTACGAAATCATTCCTACAGTAAGTGGCCAAAAATTCCAGAGTGACGCAATTTAGAGATTCAAAATCGCAGATTTAAACAGAAAAACATGCTGCATTCCTAAAATGATGAATTCATAAACAGCCGCACTCTATCTTGTGTGATATTGCTTAATTTTTCATGTACATGCACAAATTACATGCTTTTGTAAAGATTTTGATCATGGTAGGAGCCCGACTTCACACAGGTTGACTTTTCTGCTTTCTGCTTTGCAAAATATTCTGTAATACACACTGTGATTGATTATTGGTGTCTTTTATGTTTCAGAACGCCAGTGAAGTTCTGCATTGCACACAGCTGAAGGCTGGGACTGGCACTGAATCAGTCCATCTATCTATCTATCTATCTATCTATCTATCTATCTATCTATCTATCTATCTATCTATCTATCTATCTATCTAGATCTGTTGTTAATTATATATGTTTGCTTTATGCTAACTTTTTCTGTTTATCTGACATATTAAATGTCTAAATGAAATAGTGTAAGATGTGACTGAGTTACAGGATGCAACAGATGATATACATGGACAAATAGACAGCAAAATGAGAACTCCATTTTTTTATTTCAGATTTCTTTTTCAAATAAAGCAAAAAGTGTAAAATCCTTTTTTTTTTTTTTTTTACTGATTTTTTGGAGTGAGTAGCTTCTCATTTCTTGAACAATATACAGAAGACATACTTTACCTTGTGGTCCTGGCAAACGTGTTGCTCTGTTTCAGAAAGATCAAATTATTGCCCTGCATCAAGCAAAGAAAACAACTAAGGAGATTGCTGAAACCGCTAAAATTGGGTTAAGAACTGTCCAACACATCATTAGACCCTGGAAGGATAGTGGTGAACCATCATTTTCAAGGATGACATTTATTTATTTGTTTATTTATTTATTTATTTATTTATTTAATGAATGAACGATAGTGACTGGAGGTCACTTCAAAGTTTTGTGAAATCAAAATAATAAAAAACAGCAGTAGAATTCATGGCTATGTTTAATAATGAAAGTAAGGGCAATTCCACATATGCACACATCAAATGTAAAGAGAACTCAAGGGGTTGGATTAATAGCTGTGTAGCCTAAAGAACACAATTTATCAGTGAGGCTAATCAGAAAAAAAAAAGGCTTCACTGAATGCTATATGTTTGAATTGATAAGAAAATACAGACTTGACTCATTTTTAGAAAATGTTCTAAGAGTAATATAAAATGAACAAAATTTTAATTCACCATTATTGCCTATTTTGTGCTTTTAAAAAAAGGATATGTCACAAGCCCTATGTATGTTTTTTAAAAGACTGCAGTTTATTTCTGTTTGTCTGTCAGACCAAGGCAGAATCTACTTTCTTACGCAGTGAAGAGTTTCTGTGTATTCAGTAGTACAACAGAATGGATTTTCCAATTTTCCAATACATTAACATTGGATTGAAAAAATACTTCAGTGCTGTTGCTTTGTTAATTACAGCATAATAAAGTTCTACAGTTAGACTCCTACAGTACATATTTCTCTTTTTATGACTTGCTTCATGTCTATATGAGATACAGTATGCTAAGCTGTGACTGAGTGAAGATGATGATCTGGCCTCGATTTACTGATGCAGGTTATAATATTTCCCCACTTCTCAATTTAAAGACATACAGTAGGCAAAATATCACTATTGCAATTAAAATGATAACCAGAACAAACACTATTTACAGTGAAAATATTATTCCTAATTTGAGGGACAATTGCATTGACACAGTAATGATAGGAGTTCAATATTTCTCTCATGTGGGGCAATGTGTGGTCTTTTGTATGACTACAAATGTGATACGACCCGATGTGGCCAATCCAGGCTCTTATATATGAGTATAAATATGGACACAGATACAGCTGTGAGTTTTACAGTTTTTTCACAAAGCCTTTCACAGAGCTGGACATCACACATCATCACATGTGATGATTTTAACCCTTGGAAGGGGAAGTCAGCGGAAGTAACTCATGAACAGTGCATGAATGTTTTGCAAACCTTTGACAAGTTTGACATGAATTAATAAAACTAGAAAAGCTCAGTTGTATATAGCACATGTCTGCATTGCTAGGCATGGAGTGAAGTTGCAGTGCATCTGGTGTCTGTCAGACCAGGACTACTGATTATTTTATTTTAAAGACACTTGAGATGTGAGATAAGAAAACCTCACATTTTATTTAACAACAGAACAAATCAAACATCATGACGGCATCAAAACCCTAAAGTACTGAAATAATTTATCAACCAGTGTCTTGTATTGTCAAGTATCAAATATTTTATTTCCATTGATTAGGAGATTCACTTCCCTTATTTAACATACACAGCTTTCCGACTGCTTATGTCATGGGATATAGATGGGGAAGGGGTTGTGTTTAATAATAATAAACATTTGTTATGGAAAACATTTATCACAAGTTTATTGTAATAAAACCTACGCTTTTCATGATTTTACTTTTACTCATTATATTACTTTTTCGTTACCCCTAACATATTAGCAATTGCATACTTTCACCTCAAAATTCCACTCGTGGCTGTGAGAATTTTGGAGCAATCACCAGAAAGCACAGCTAAGGGTTAATCACAGATTTCATCAGAGGTGAAAAAAAAAAGAGTTAAATTTAGGATTAATGTTAAGGGTTTTTGCTGGTGTTTTCCCAAGTTAAGGGGCAACAATTGCTTTGTTATATACATAAAATATTACTGACAACAAGCATGCAATTATAATTAGCTGTTTTTGGATGGAGTAAATTTAATATAATTATTGAAATCATTACATTTTATGTAAATTTAATACATAAAATGTCATTTCATTATGGAATAAATTTAATATTGAAATTGCTACATTTTATCATTTAACTTTTTATGCTACGGGGGAAAGTAACATTATTACAGTACTGTAATGCCCAATATTGAAAATTAGGAGGTCACTTATTCAAAGCAATCTTTCTACAGTGTGAAGAGGAACAGCACATACTGTATATTAACAATACTTGTCATGAGTGACAGGTTATTGCTTAATGCAAATAATAATATTAATAATAATAATAATAATAATACATTTTATTTGTAATGCACTTTTCATTCATTAAATCTCAAAGTGCTAACATTAAAGAAAAATAAAGATAGAAAATGTAATAGATTTGGGTTCAAAATTCTTTGAAGCCTCTTTATTTTAGAGGTTTAATAAAGGCAATTTTCGACACTTAAGACAAGCGTGTATGCTGTACAGTATGGTAGAAAAGCTCTACTGTGGATACTATGTGTCTACATTGTAACGCATGGAATGATGTCTGGTAGTGGCATCTGGTAGTCCTGGGATTGTTGGTTCTTTTACTTGGCATCATTTTAAACAGATTTTTCAAAGACACTTGTCTAATTTTGCAGAAATTCAAAACTTGTCCATTTTGCACTAAAAAATTTAATATAAATGTAAAGACTGGAGCCTCTTGTTGTTTCGTGCTCTGTTCATCATGTCAGGAGGAAGTTTTAGCTTTGCTCACCAAAACCTGTCTTTATTTAGACACATTCTTTCCTGTTATCTTTCACAACGGCTGACTTAAATTCCTCTTTTTGTCAGTTAGTCACAGAAGGTATTTGTTTCTTTTTCCATACTTATTTTCCTTAATTTCTTACCCTTATCAGCTATTACTTATTATTGATACCGTTAGTAACATTAGAGTATGTTAAGCCTATCATATGTCAAACATCTTTAAAAACTTCAGATAGTATCAAATGTACAGTTTAT
>JAAGKR010012945.1:0-11505 GCA_011419295.1 Clarias macrocephalus
ACACACACACACTATATACATTCGTTTGGATTTTGGGGCAAAGTTTTGTAATTATTGGATTGAACTGGAATGGAACATGGATTTAATGGCTTTTACTGGAATTAATTTGTTTATTGGATTTTAGCAAAAATGTACATAGATATTTTGTAATTTACTGAAATGTAATGTTGTATTTTGCTGGCATTTTATGAGAGATTTATTATGTTTTCTTGGTATTCAATATGGAATTATTGGCTTTTGATGGAATGTACAAGAAGTTTATTGGATTATTAGGGTTTACAGGATTTTGTTGAAATTTATAAGGGTTTTTACTGCAATTTATTAGAGATGTATTGGATTATACTGGACTTTCTGAGGGGATTATTGAATTTTAGTGTAATTTATTAGAGATTCGTTGGATTTTATTGGAATTTAATATGGATTTATTGGATTTTGTTGGACTTTATGAAAGATTTGTTGGATTTTACTGGAATTTATTGGAGATTTGTTGGAATTTACTGGAAAGTCCTCTGGGTTAATTGGATTGTTCCGGAATTTAATATGGATATTTTGGCTTTTAGAGGAATTTATTAGAGATTTGTTGGGTTTATTGGATTATTGGATCAGGAGTCTATTCAGAGTGAACCGAGCGATCCGACTCGTGCCGTGCGCTCTGGGTTTATGCGCTCTGAGAAACGCCGTGTGTGCAGGAGATTTGCTCTGACAAACAAGTAATCACGCTTTGTGACTCACAGGATGTTTTAGTGACTCGTTTTACACGGTGAATGAATCCAGTACCGAGCTCCAGGTCCGGCGTGTTCTGGACACTTTCGTGATTTCTTTGCGCTCGGTAAAGGCCTGTTTAGCTTTCTCTGAAATTTAAGAGGACATTTTTAGCTCCACACGCCCCTTAAAGCATTTATTAGGGTTTTTTTTAAATTAAACATTGGATTGTCTTACACTGTTAAACATGACACAGAAAATGTTCCCTGTTCTGGATTTGCTCCGCTCTTTAACACACAGACGGCCTGCTGTTCTGTCCTGCATGTTGGACTCGGTTGTGTTTACAGTAATTGTGTGTGTGTGTGTGTGTGTGTGTGTGTGTGTGTGTGTGTGTGTGTGTGTGTGTGTGTTTTGTGAACTGATTCATCGCTCTGACTTCTTTTGCCAGTTTTCCCAGCGGAGTGCGGCGCACGCAGAGGCTCCTACAGCTCCAGCACCGAGGACGAGGACGGCGAGACCAAGACCAGCCCGGGGGCGGTTCGGAGGCGCAGGGTGAAGAGGAACACGGCTGGCTCGGAGCCGGACGAACAGAAGGAGAAAGAGGAGGTGAAACACGCAGCGTTACGAGTTCTGTGGTCACCTCTCGCGACTGAAGAAATACTAGACTAATACTAAACACTAGAGGGCAGCGTTGCGTAGAAATAAACCAGAATTTAAAGAAAAACTAAATAATCCGCGTTCAGTTCAATTTCTCACTGTAGGAAGACTTGTGCCGGGTTAGAAATATCATTTGTAGAAAAGTACTGACGAGTTTACACTTGAGAGGGGTATCTGATGAACATCTTCACTCTGGAGCAAGTCTTACCGTCACCATGTGGAAATACACAGAGGTACGAACGGTTCGTTATTGCTGAAACAACTTTTTTTTATTTTTTATTTTTTTTTGGGTGTGTGTGTGTGTGTAATGTAGGATGGAGACGGCGGTCATGACGTTGAGGAGGAGGCGGTGATGGATGCTGAGGAGCAGAGAGAAGCTCGCGTCCCACACCAGCGACAGAACAGCGGGACCCTGAACAAGTGCATCGTCCTCGCTCTCGTCGTAGCCATCAGCATGGGCTTCGGCCATTTCTACGGTAAGACTCGCTCTTAGTTCTTCATCATCATCATCTCCAATGACACCTGACATTAACATCTTATAGAAATACAGCTTCGTTTTAGTGTCAAGGAAGTGAGACGTCACAGTGTTTATTACAATATGTGTATCGAGTATAATTTAATACGGTACTAGAAGACAGTGTACGGTCAGACATGTGAGAATGATGATGTGAGAATGTTGTAGGATTTAGAAAGTTCTTTAAATTAATGTTAATGCTAATTTAATAAAAAACTTTAAACTACTAAACAATTCTATAAATAAATGATGTCATAATCGATGATTTAATTATAATGAATACATTCAATATTGCATATAAATACTTCTATGGTTTTATATTAATTGGAGTAACAATATTTATGTTTTAAATATTATTTTATTATATAAATTTACATCTAATTATATCACATTTATTTACTTGTTACTTGTTACCTCATTTCATTGACAAATATGTAGCAGCTAAAAAGAAAAAATTCAAATAGTTTTTATTATTGGCCTGAATTGTTCCAGTATGTTAGCTTCATATTTCTTTAATTATTTTAATTTGACACATTTCTTTTTTGCTTATTCATGTTGCACTGTTTTATTTTTGACTACGTTTGGATTCACTTATGTTTTTTCTTTTTTTTATGAATGCACTTTTTTGTTTTAATTAATGCTAATACTAATAATTAGAATAAAAAACAAATGTTTAAATTACTAAACAATTACATAAATTAATTATAACAATCCATCAATGATTAATTATAATTAATGTATCATTAATACATTCAATATTAAATATAGTTGCAGGCAACGATGACGGGCCCAAGCACCCTGTGCCATCGTCACCCCGGGCGCACCGCACAACCCGTGTGTTATTTGAGTGTGTTAAGACCTCGGAAAAGCCATCATCACTTGGTTGCACCGCACAACCTGCACACATCAGGGCTAATGTGTGTATGTGTTTGTGTGCGTGAGTGTAAACATTTGTAATATGGGTGTGTGTATTTCTGCATATGTGTGATTGTGTGTGCGCGCGTTAGTGTGTCAGGGTTAGTGTGTGTGAGAGTGAGGGAGAGAGGTGTGTGACGTGTAGAAGTGTCAGTCTGTGTGTGACGAGTAAATGTGCTTGTGTTTGTGCATGTTTGTGTGTATGGTGTGTGAGTCTGTGTATGTGTGTGAGTTGTGTTTGTGTGTGTGAGTGTTAACATTTGTGATGTGTATGTGTGTACAATAGGCCGCAGATGCTGGAAGAAAAGCATCACACTATAATGTTCCTCAATGTGATGTCACTGAACGTGATGTCACTCAACATAATGCCACACAGAAAGTTTTTAATAATTTTTCGGCATATGTTTAAGACGTTAGCACGGCTGACCCGTGTGAGATATCGAAAATCCCTCCGCAATTTTTCATCCTCAATGTCTTTAGATCTCTTTGGCCCAGTTTGGTAGCGCTGGTATGATTTCCCTAGGAGGATTATATCAAAATCCATTGGGTGTGTTTTTGCGAACGACCCAAAATAACCGGCCTCCTGTTGAGTTGAGCCCAGGAGATGCAGTGCAAAAGTTGTTCGGCTCGATGAGCTCTAAATGTGTACCGAGTTTCGTGTGCCTACGTGAAAATGTAATAGCTAGACAGCAAAATCTCGTGTGGGGGCCCCGGGCCACGCGACTCTCAGGCATCCTGATGGCAGCAGATTCCAACCTGTCTGCCAAATTTCATGAATTTTTGACCATTTTAAGATCCCCCAAAAGTCCCCAAGGGTGGGGGAAAAATTAAATCCTTAGGAAAGAAAACAAGAGGGTCCTGCGCACCTTATAGTGTTTGCGCCCTAAATATAGTTGCAAGGAACAATGACGGGCCCAAGCCATCGCCACCCCGGGGGCACCACACAAACTGCACAAGAAACCCGGTACACATTTAGAGCTCTCCTGAGCCTAACAAGTTTTGCTTTTGCATGTCATGGGCTCAACTGTTAACAGGAAGTCAGTTATTTTGTGTCATTTGCAAAACACAGCTGAGAGGATTTTGATAGACTCCTCCTAGGGGATTCATATGATTGCCACCAGGGAATTTTGATTTCTCAAACGGGTCAGTTTCCTTACGATGCCTTAAACTTATGCTGAAAAAAAAAGGTTAATAACTTTCTGTTAAAACATCACATTGAGTGACATCATAGTGTGATGCTTTTTCCCCCCCCCAACATCTGGGGCTTTTTGGAGGTCTAAACATAAAATTCCCCCTTTTATAAAATTGTCATAATGGTATTGGTATGTCCCCTTTAAATGCAGGTGCTTGGGCCCGCTCATCATTGTTTGCAACTATATTATTAATTTATATTTAATTTATATTCTCATTTAATTTTTCAAATTGACTTAATTTATTTTGTTAACTTTATATACATTTTATTTTAATATAACACTTTCTTTTGCTTATTTTTGTTACGTAAGCAACTACCTTTGGATTCACTTTTTCTTTTTAATGAATATAAATTTTTTTTTATTAGGGCCCAAGCACTATAAGGTGTGCAGGACCCTCTTGTTTTCCTAAGGATTATTTTTTTTCCATGCCTGAGAGTCGCGTGGCCCGGGGCCCCCAGGGGCCCCCACACGAGTTTTTGCTGCATAGCTCATACACACTTTCATGTAGGCACACGAAACTCTGTACACATTTAGAGCTCATCGAGCCGAACAACTTTCGCAGTGCATGTCCTGGGTTCAACTTAATAGGAGGCCGGTTATTTTGGGTTGTTTGCAAAAACGCACCCGATGTATTTTGATATACTCCTCCTAGGGAAATTATACAATCGCTACCAAACCGGGCTGATGTGATCTAAAGACATTGAGGATGAAAAATTGTGGAGGGATTTTTGATATCTCAAACAGGCCAGCCGTGATAATGTCTTAAACGTATGCCGAAAAATTATTAATAACTTTCTGTGTGGCATTATATTGAGTTTGACATTATATTCAGTGACGCCTTCAGTGACATCACGTTCAGGAACATTATAGTGTGAAGCTTCTCTTCCATTAGCCCTGTGTGTGACGTGTGCAGGTTGTGCGGTGAAACCGAGTGCCGAAGGCTTTTTCTTGAGGTCTTAACACAATCGACTAACACAGGTTGTGCAGTATGTCCGGGGTGGCGATGGCACAGGGTGCTTGGGCCCGTCATCGTTGCTTGCAGCTATATATATTATTATTATTATTATCATCCTCACTATTTAATTTTTATTACCTTTGCATTTCCTACTTTTTTTAATGAATGCATTTCTGATGTATAAATGTAACTGTAAATATTTTATTTTATATTCATTACCATCCTTTTTTACATTTTTTATGTCATAGTAATTGTGATAGTAATGAATCATTATAATTTTTTTATTTATAATTCACATTATATACACAGTTAAAAAAAAAAAGGTCACTGTTTGTTCGACAGGCACGGTGCAGATTCAGGAAAGGCATCGGCAGGTGGAGAAGACCCGCGTGACCGAGCTGAGCGACATCAGCAAGGTGTGAAATGTTTCTCAAAGTTAATTCTTCTGCTCACTCTGAACCTCCTACTCCTGCTGCTCTGTTCATCTTCATCTCTCCATCGGTCCCGAGTCGTCACTCGATGACTCGAGAAGTATGAAGAGTCGTGGTTCCTCAGGGCCGGAGCTGAGGACCACTGGAGTTCATGCTGTATAATACTAAACATGCCTGTAATCAAAAGCACTGAGATTGGCTAGCAGTGCTGACTGTTCCAGCTTAACACTTTACACAGATAAATCAGCTCATTGCTGTACAAACCAAAAAGGAGGAACCACTTAGAAATTTTTCATGGCTGCCTGTACAGATGCTGTCATCTCCATAATAATTGATATTCCTTGTTAGGAAAAATAAAAAAGGTTAGCCTCACATCTCATTCTCTGGTTTCCTCTCACATCCTAAAAACACACAAGTAGGTGGATTGGCTAAACTAAATTGGCACTCAGTGTAAATAGTTCCCTACAATTGACTTACCATCCCATCCTGAATGCCAATAATTCTGGAGCTAACTCTATCCTTAACCAGCTTTGCTGCGCATTTCAAACCCGAGCGTAAACCAAACATTATCCAGAGTTTAATTTCACAGAGGTTTGAAATGCAGAAGTGCTGGGACGTTGCGTCTCTTCTGCATGCCATCTCTGGTGAACTTTGTTACAGATTCAGTGGCTTCTTTCTTAAACTTTCTCACTCTCATTTCATCTCTGATGCACTTTTCTGAAACTTTCGGTAGCAGCAGATTTGGTGTTGGACTACTGCTCATTTCAGAATCCTGATACCCTCCAATTTGAGAGATTAACATCATATGGTTAGATCTTTCAGACTCCTGACGAAAGCGTCTCTGTGTACGTTCAGGATGTGGTTGAGAGTCTGACGAATGATCTAGGGGAGAAGCAAGACATGATGTTCCTGACAGGGATTTTGGATAAGATTACAAAAGAGAATCAGCATCTCAGAGCCAGAGAAGCTGAACTTCAGGTAAATGCCTTTAACCAGCCCTAATTATCCTCAAACTGAATTAGTTTGCTTATTCGAGTCGAGAAAAAAAGAGTGCGCTAACAAAATTCACCACTGATGTGTTCGTTTGAACTTTGAGTTTATTTAAGTCAGGTTAACTGGTCTGACCTGATTTTACATCTTCAACACAGGCTCAGAGGCAAGATTTACTCTCACTGCTTCAGCAGGCCAAGATTGAGATGGATTATCGGCAGAAGCACCTCACATCCGAGAACCGGGCACTGAAGAGCACTCTGGAACGAGAGGAGGCAGCTCTCTTGACCCTGCAGGACGAGCTCCGGCGTCTCCGTACTCAGATCCGTGAACTCGAGGAAAAAGGAGCTGATGCTGACTCGATCCTGTCTGAAAACCAACGCCTGAAAGACAACCTCCTTGTGGAGAAGCAGAGGATCCAGGGCTACCTCAGCCATAAGGAGGCACTCATGGCAGAGGCTCAGGTTCTTCGAAAAGAACTTGATGAGGAAAGGAAAGTGACGGATAAGCTGAGAGAGGATCTGGAAGAGCTGAGCCAACAAGATCCTGGGATGCAAAGGGATGGTGCGGTTGATCCAGGGACTCTAGAACTTCTGGCACGACTTCAGGACCTGGAGAAGAAGCTGCTATTTGAGCAGCAGCGATCTGACTTGTGGGAGCGACTGTATGTGGAATCAAAGGAAGACCGAGCTAAAGGGGACACTCAATCCAAGACCAAGAAACCCAAAGAAGGGATGCTTGGGAAGGTCAAGGCGACGTTTGATGCCGTGAAGAACTCGACCAAAGAGTTCGTCCACCACCACAAAGAGCAGATCAAGAAAGCCAAGGAAGCCGTCAAGGAGAACCTTAGGAAGTTTTCCGACTCTGTCAAATCTACATTTAGGCATTTGAAGGACTCCACATCGAATGCGTTTGAGAGACTCCGAAGGCCACAGGACAAAAGATTCAACGAGAGAAAGGACTCGAAAACGGAGGAGCAAGAATTCCGGCGAGACGGCTACAAAGAACAGAACGCACGTTCAGCAGACGAAAATTGGCGACACCAACGGCCCATGCACCAACATCCTCACAAATCCACAGTGGACTCTGCCTTCCAGGCAGACCGCAACACTCACAAAACAGGCGCTCATAAGCAGCAAAGCACTATGGGATGCAAAACAGTGCCTAAAGGATGCACTGGCGTCTTCGACTGTGCCTACCAAGAATCCATGAGCCTCTTCAACAAGGCCATGGAGCCCATAAGAGCGGACGAGTTCCACCAGCTCCTGCGCAGCTACCTGCGGCAGGAAGTGGGTCATTTCCACCACTGGAGGGAGCTCGATAGCTTCATCAACAGCTTCTTCCAGAATGGGCTCTTTATTCATGATCAGATGCTGTTCACGGACTTTGTCAGCGGAGTAGAAGATTACTTGGTGGACATAGACGAGTACAAGGACGAGGATGTCGGCATTTTTGAAGATCTGGACGATTACATATATAAGCACTTTTTCGGAGAGACTTATTCAGGACAGAATGGTCGTTATGGTCCAAGGTAAGAGTGCCTTTTTTTCCCCCAGCTGTAAGTATCTCCGTGTAAGCCCTTAGCACACCAACTCGGCATTCTTCAAGATCTCAAATGTTGGCAGGTGGCTATATTTTGAGTCGTCTGAGTGGGAAGAAAGTTTCTAAAGATTTTTCAAAACAAATTCAGGTACGGCGTTTGGGTTTGTCAAGCATGTGTTGGAGAGTGTTGGGTTGCTGTGGTCTGGGCTTGTATGTTACGTTGTGCACTGCATGTGTTGCTGTGACTGCTGAGCTCACCCCATTCCTCCTCTTATTACCTTTTAACCACTAGGTTTGAGACAGTAGCTCCTGCATGTTGAAAATTCCTTGCTGTGAGCGGCGTGTGAAGCTTTATGGTAAAAACACATTTAAAGAAAAACCTGTGCTGTTTGTAAATTTGCAGTCGACCTTTTGAAGGCAAACCGAAGGGGGAGTGCCAGCAACAACTACACCAACGACAACAGCAACAGCAGCAGCAACGAAAGCACCAGCATTCACGTCCTTTGCCTCCTCGTGACAGGAAGTGGGCCCGTTCGGGGCGGAGCTCCGACAGACACTTTGCTGAAGTCAAAATAGAGCTCGGGCCCATGCCGTTCGATCCGAAATACTAGCAGACGTTTTTTTTTTTAAATATACAAGTTGTTTCTATTGTAGCTCTAAGATTTGTAAATAAGAGTGGCTGTTATTGGGGAAAAAAGAAAGAATTTTAATAAAAGGTGCGTTCAAGTTCATGTCACAAATCTAGCAACTTAAATTACAATAAAACTTAAACATATTTAGAAATGAATAGAGTTAAAATCAATAGTAATAGTTCCTGAAAATCTTTCATATTTTGCCAGACACGACAAGAACGCACAAAAAGTTAGCGAACGTGGCGCTTCCCGCTGCTTCCTTTCCCTTTCTCGAACGTTGTGATTATGCACCAATCTAAACGCTTTAAATGTTGTACGTTTCCTTGTTCTTTCTTGTTATGCGACTAGGTTTCAGAGTCAGTAGGCACAAACACAGACGTTAATCAGCTAACTATATATTAAGTGATGTACAATATAATTGAGAATGCACTTAATTTCAATGAAATTGCACTTTGGTTTGGTAAGAGATGAGAGCTTACTTGTATTAAAAAGACAAATTTAATTGCGCAAATTGTAATTAATCCTACGTAGGACCAAATAATAATTAAGTCCGATCTACTGAGCTTTCAGCTGACGTATGTTAAACTGTGGATCGCTAAGTAACTTGATTGCTGCTAAATGTGTCAACACTCGCTCATGTCAAATAGGTGCAATATTTTAGGGGCGTGTTCGGTATTTCTCTTTTCTGTTGTTACATTCCATTTTTATTAATTTAATTTAAAAAGAATTGTCCACAAGAACGAGACTTTTTTTTTGCTGTTTCCCAGTTCATGGAAGAAAAAAAAACCCTCAATAAAAATGTTATTTTGCTTGAAGAAATGTGTCTTTCTTTTAGAATTAAATTTGAAATCAATGTCGTTTTTGTGGTGATTTGAAAGTGTGTGTGATTAAAAAACAACAACAAAAAATTTAACAGCTTGTGCATCACGTTTTACAAAACAGGTATTTAATTAGAAACGGCACAAATTTATTATTAATCTTCATAAAAAAAAACACACACAAAAAAAAACACAATGGTGTGTTAATTCTGTGCGCTCGTAGAGGTGAGTTTGCGTTATTGCTCATAGATATAAATCCTCTTTCCTAGCCGTCCTTCAGGGAAATGTGTGTGGAATAGTTCGGATTTCTTCACAAATCCATTTCCATCCAAGAACGTGGAAATTTCCTAAAAGGAAAGTTGAAAATATGACCATGTTCTGATTGGTTATAAGTTGTTGCTGAGTTTTATATAACAGCAGAAAATAATTTAAAAAACACTTTTGTGACTGTTTTAAAACACTCAAGGTGACGCTATTATAGGAGAATAATCAAGTTCAGGTTTCTAGGTATTAATACCTAGCATAAACGTTCTGCTCTCTGACTAGCTAATGCACTCGATATAAAATGGCTGGCGATGTACAAAATGTATAGTCAACAAATTAAAATCTAACACTTTAATTAGCTGTTGGTTAGCTACACAAAAGAAAATCAAATCAAAGGAAATTAAGCAATTTTATATTAGCTTTTTAAAGATACCCTCCGTGATTCCGGCTGAATGTTCAACCTATTTATTGTGATAATCTGTCCAAAATGCTAACATGGCTACCACCTGACTGACTCCTGCTACGATTCTGATTATGCTAACTAGGAAACTTGTATTTATTAGCGTATTTCTAGATGCACTTATTGCACTGCAGTGTCTCGTTGTTTGCCGTTACCTTCTCGAGTGGATGGAACAAGACCACGTGTGAGGGAAGTGTGGAGCTGTTGGGGTACGACGTCCTGAGCCAGCTGAGTGGATCTGTGTAGAACAGGGACGCTTCTTCTACATAATCTGGGTCTCCTCTGAGATCCGGGGGACATTCCAGGAAGCGGAGTCTGATTGGACAGTGAAGGTGGCTACAGAAAAAATTTAAGAAATCGAAACAGCGTACAAAGCAGAATTGTTACTGGATGATGGGGTGTTCAAACCTTTAAAAGTATACCCTGTGTAGGGAGGTTATACGGGGTGTCTGAAAAGTCGGTTTTCGTATTATATCACGCCTATGTGGGGAATCTACATGTGGAGTAAGAAGATAGTAAATATAGTACAATACTGAAAGTGTACAGTGCATTATGTCACACCCGGTGCAGGGCAGTTACAGATGGTGTACAGTAGGATGCCTTTTTCAAAATGGCTTCACTCACAAGCTGTAGAAGCTTTTATGTCAGACCGTAAGACGGTAGTGGACTTACAGAGTCCACGGCCTAGGATATTGTGATCTAAAGGGCTTTCTATGGCCCATGTAATGCACTTCATACAGCCAACTTCTGAATGAGCTGTAAATTTATACCAAAATAGGCACTTGTACATGGAGCAACACAATCCCAAATATAGTGCACTATTTAGGGTGTATATAGAAATGACACCATACTGTAAAGGAGTAAAGATTGCACATTTCTGCATTATAAACATTGAGGGCACTTCGTAGGGTGTACAGGTATTTAGATATTGACAGGAAAAAAAGTCCAGTTTAGGATAAATGTCAAATTTAAAATCTCCTAGTGTTTGACTTTGATGTACCGCTACACCCCTAGTGTTTGACTCTGATGTACCGCTACACCCCTAGTGTTTGACTCTGATGTACCGCTACACCCCTAGTGTTTGACTCTGATGTACCGCTACACCCCTAGTGTTTGACTCTGATGTACCGCTACACCCCTAGTGTTTGACTCTGATGTACCGCTACACCCCTAGTGTTTGACTTTGATGTACCGCTGCACTCCTAGTGTTTGACTTTGATGTACCGCTACATTTCCAGTGTTTGACTTTGATGTACCGCTACATTTCCAGTGTTTGACTTTGATGTACCGCTATACCCCTAGTGTTTGACTCTGATGTACCGCTACACCCCTATTGTTTGACTCTGATGTACCGCTACACCCCTAGTGTTTGACTCTGATGTACCGCTACACCCCTAGTGTTTGACTCTGATGTACCGCTACACCCCTAGTG